>ML280917.1:3972-27586 GCA_005239495.1 Nicotiana undulata
AGAGGTTAAATGAAACTAGGGTCGGTTATAAAAATTTAGAAAATTAAAAGACCGTGTCGAATATGCGGTCAGGAATGCGATCGCATTCCTGACATGCGGTCCGCATATTGGACCGCAGAATGGCCTCCAGGTGAGCCAAATTTTGAAAACATTCTGCCCGGGTATGCGACCATTATGCGGTCTGCATACACGTTATGCGATCGTATTATGCGTCGCATAACACCCCTTCAGTTGGGCAGTGATCTGCCCGTGTATGCGACCACTATGTGGTCCGCATACACACTATGTGATCGCATAGTGCGTCGCATTACACCCAATTTCTGGAAAAATTAAGTTCTTTCAAATCCCGGGGTATTTTTACAAAATCAAGGTCCGTTTTAAGAATTTCCACAGAGATAACAACTCGGGGACTTATTCGGGCATTATTTTAAGCAAGAAATTTTTACGGGTCTTTACAAATACAAAAATTGATAGGACTCAAATTCATTATTTTCTCAACTGGACGTCCGAATCAAGTCAAATAAACTCTTATTTCCACCAAATTTTATAGATAGGACTTAAATATCATAAAACCCTGTACCGGGCTCCGGAACTAAAATACGGGCCTGGTACCAACGAGTTCAAACATTAATTCATTTCTTTCTTTCCTTTAATATCCAGCATAACAATTTTCTTCAAAAACTGATTTCTAAAGCTAGGTAACTCGGAATTCAATTCCGGGCATACGCCCAAGTCTTATATTTTATTGCGGACCTCCTGGGACTGTCGGAACACGGGTCTGGGTCCATTTACTTGAAATGTTGACCAAAGTCAACTAAAAGTCAAATTTAACTCTCAAAAATTATTATTTCATATATTTTCACATAAAAGCTTTCTGATTTTACGCCCGGACTGCGGACGTAAATCGAGGTAAATAAAATTAATCTTTTTAAGGCTAATGAGCCCAGAATTAAGTCTTAATTCATAAGATGACCCTTTGGGTCATCACAATCTCCACCTCTAAATCAAACGTTTTGTCCTCAAACAGACATAGAAAGTACCTGATCTGGCGAACAAGTGTGGATCTACTCTGCATATCCGACTCGGACTCCCAAGTAGATGCCTCAACAGGCTGACCTTTCCACTACACTCAAACTAAAGGGTAACTCTTTGACCTCAACTGACGAACCTGCCGGTCTAAAATGGCTATCGGCTCCTCCTAAAAAATTAGATCTTTGTCCAATTGGACAGAACTGAAATCTAACACGTGGGACGGGTCACCATGATATTTCTAGAGCATAGACACATGGAATACCGGATGAACTGTGGATAACCCTGGAGGTAACACAAGTCTATAGGCTACCTCCCCCACTATCTCAAGAATATCAAATGGCCCGATATACCTAGGGCTCAACTAGACCTTCTTCCCATATCTCATAACACCCTTCATGGGCGATACCCGAAGTAATACCCTCTCTCCAACCATGAATGCCACATCACGAACTTTATGGTCGACTGAGCTGTACGAAGTCGATCCTGTATAATCTAGACCGTGTCCAAGGCCTCCTGAACTAAGTCTGTACCCAATAACCGAGCCTCTCCCGGCTCAAACCATCCCACTGGCGATCTACGGAGTCTACCATATAGTGCCTCATAAGGAGCCATCTGAATGCTCGACTAGTAGCTATTATTGAAAGCAAACTCCGCTAACAGCAAGAACTTATCCCAAGAACCTCCAAAGTCAATAACACAGGCGCAGAGCATATCCTCCAAAATCTGAATAGTACGCTTGGACTGCCCGTCCATCTGCGGATGGAATGTTGTGCTCAGCTCAACCCATGTACCTAATTCACGCTAAACTGCCCTCCAAAATGTGAGGTAAATTGCGTACCCCGATCCGAAGTGATAGACACGGGTACACAGTGAAGGCGAACGATCTCTCGAATATATATCTCTGCTAACCGCTCCGAGGTATAAGTACTTGCCACCAGAATGAAATGTGATGAATTAGTCAGCCTATCCATAATAACCCAAAAGGCATCAAACTTCCTCTGAGTCCGTGGGAGTCCAACAACGAAATCCATAGTGATACGCTCCCACTTCAACTCACGAATCTCTATCTGCTAGAGCAAACCACTAGGTCTCTGATGCTCATACTTCACCTGTTGACAATTCAAGCAACGATCCACATAAGCAACAATATCCTTCTTCATACTGCGCCACCAATAATGCCGTCGTAGGTCCTAGTTTATCTTGGCAGCACCCGGGTGAATAGAATACTTAGAACTGTGAGCCTCCTCAACGATCAACTCACGAAGCCCATGTACATTAGGCATACATATACGACCATGGATCCTCAAAACACCGTCATTTCCAACTGTAACCTGCTTGACACCACCGTGCCGAACTGTGTCTCTAAGGACCATCAAATGCGGGTCATAATCTTTCAATAACTGCCTTCCTACTCAATGCATCGGCCACCACATTGGCTTTCCCCGGATGATACAATATACTAATGTCATAATCTTTCAATAACTCCAACCATCTCTTATGCCTCAAATTAAGATCCTTTTTCTTGAACAAGCACTGGAGACTACGATGATCCGTGAAAACCACACATGGCACACCATAGAGATAATGCCTCCAAATTTTCAATGCGTGAACAATGGCTGCCAACTCTAAGTCATGGACAAGATAATTCTTCTCATGAACCTTCAATTGTCTATATGCATATGCAATCACACTGCCCTCCTGCATCAATACTGCTCCAAGACAAACACGGGAGGCATCAAAATATACCATAAAAGATCATGAACCTGATGGCAACACCAACACCGGTGCTGAAGTAAAGGCTGTCTTGAGTTTCTGAAAGCTCGCCTCTCACTCGTCCGACCATTTGAATGGGGCACCTTTCTGAGTCAATTTATTCATTGGGGTTGCTATAGATGAAAACCCCTCCACAAAACGACGGTAGTAACCTGCCAAACTCAAGAAGCTCCTGATTTTTGTGGCTGAAGTGGGTCTAGGCCAATTATTGACTGCCTCTATCTTCTTAGGATCTACTTGAATAGCCTATGCTGATATGATGGGACCCAAGAAGGTTACTAGATCCAACCAGAATTCACACTTTGAAAATTTTGCATATAGTTGACTATCCCTCAAAGTCTGAAGCGCTATCCGGAGGTGCTGCTCATGCTCCTCCCGACTGAGGGAGTATATTAGAATATCATTAATGAATACAATTATGAAGGAATCCAGATAAGGCTTGAAAACCCGATTCATCAAGTCCATAAAGGTTGTTGGGGCATTAGTCAAGCCAAAAGACATCATCAGGAATTCATAGTGCACATACCTCATCCGAAAGGCTGTCTTAGGAACATTGGATGCCCTAATCTTCAACTAATGGTAACCCGATATCAAATTATATTTCAAAAACACCATGGCACCCTGAAGCTGATCAAACAAATCATCAATTCTCGGCAATGGATACTTATTGTTGATAGTAACTTTGTTCAACGGCCGGTAATCCATACACATTCTCATCAATACATCCTTCTTCTTCACGAACAAAATCGGTGCACCCTAGGGAGAGACACTAGGTCTAATGAAGCCCTTATCAAGCAAGTCTTGTAATTGTTCTTTCAATTCTTTCAATTCTGGTGGGGCCATCCTGTATGGAGGAATAGAAATTGGCTGAGTGCCCGGAGCCAAATCAATGCAAAAATGAATATCCCTGTCGAGTGGCATCCCCGGTAGGTCTGCAAGAAATACCTCGGGAAACTCACGAACAATAGGCACCGAATCTATAGAAGAAACCTCAGCATTAGAATCACGAATATGAGCCAAATAATCCAAACACCTATTCTCAACCATGCAATGCGCCTTGTCATAATAAATCACTCTGCTGGAAGAATGACCATAAGTCTCTTTCCACTCCAATCGAGGCAAACCCGGCAACGCTAAGGTCGTCGTCTTGGCGTGACAGTGCAAGATGGCATAATGAGGTGATAGCCAATCCATGCCCAATATGACATCGAAATCAACCATGACAAGAAGCAAAAAGTTTTCACTAGTTTCAAGACCCTCAATAACGACCACACACGAACGATACACACGATCTACAACAATAGCATCCCCTACGGGTGTAGACACATAAACAGGGACACTCAAGAAATCGCGGGACACAACCAAATATGAAGAAAAATAAGATGACACATAAGAGTAAGTAGACCCCGAAACAAATAGAACTGAAGCGTCTCTATTGCAAACAGAAATTGTACCTGTGATAACAGCATCGGAGGACTCCGCCTCAGGTCTGGCTGGAAATGCATACAATCGGAGTTGGGCCCCACCACCCTGAACCACGTCTCTGGGATGACCTCCGACAGGTGGACCTCCACCTCTAGTGGGCTGGCCTCCACCTCTAACGGCCCGGCCTCCACCTCTTACAATCTGACCCCTACCTCTGACTACCTGACCCCTACCCCTGGCTGGCTGGGCAAGTGGTGCGGCAGCTGGTGCTAGAACTATAGCACGAGAACCCTGATACTGAGAATTATCCGACACTCGAGGGCAATATCTAGCAATGTGCCTCGGGTCACAAGTATAACAAGACCATGGCTGCTGAGATTGCTAGCCGGCAAACTGACCCTGTCGACTTGGATAACCTCCCTGAAAGCTCTGGAGATGAGGTGCACTGATAGGGGCTAGTTGATCAAGATAAGGCAAATAAGAGCCACGACCACCTAGGTCACCAGGAGTCGTCTGAAGTACTGAAGGGAATGGCCTGGAAGAATGACTTCTGCTAAAAGTAACCCCACCTCCAGATGAGGCACCGCTGAATCTACCAGAATAGCGAGGTCTCTTGTCTGACCCCTGACTTCCCAATCCGAGAACCATCTCAACTCTCCTGGCCATATTGGTCGCATCCTGAAAGGAAATCTCGCTCCCCGTCTCTTTGGCCATCTGCAACCTGATGGGCTGAGCAAGGCCCTCAATAAATCTATTGACCCTCTATCCCTCTGTGGGTAACAAAAGAATAGCATGTCGGGCCAAATCCACAAAGCGAGTCTCGTACTGGATAACAGTCATGCTGCCCTGGTGAAGTTGCTCAAACTGACGACAGCACTCCTCTCTAGTAGTGATAGGCAGAAACTTCTCCTAAAAGAGATGTGAAAACTGATCCCAAGTCAGAGCAGGTGACCCAGCTGGTCTAGTCAACAAATAATCCCTCCACCATTTCTTGGGGGAACCAATCATCTAAAAAGCGGCGAAGTCGACCCCATTGGCCTCCAAAATACCTATGTTCTGAAGAACCTCATGACAGCTATCAAGATATTCCTGAGGATCCTCTGAAGTGGCACCACTTAAATGAACAGGAAAAGCCTTGATGAACTTGTCCAATCTCCACAAAGCATCGAATGACATAGATGCCCCATCAACAAGCGGTGGTGCAAAAACTTGTTGAACTACCCCAACTGGATTTGCTGTCAGGGTCTGAATCTGAGGAGTGATCTACTCAGGAGTGTGGATAGAAGGAATTTGGACCCCTCCTCCATCTTGAGATACAGCTGCTGCCACGGGGAATGCGCCAGTCTGGGCTACACTCTCCATAAGGCCCACTAATCGGACCAAAGCATCCTAAAGCACCGGGGTAGCAATAAACCCCTCTAGGACCTAAGTTGGTCCAGCTGGAACGGTCTGGGCTAAAGCCCCCTCATCAATCTCTATCTGGGGCTTCGTAGCTAGAGTTGCTGCCTGAGCAATGGGCTGAGTCCTGCCCCAGCCTCTTTCATGGCATCGGCCACTTCCCCTAGTAGGAGTTGCTGCTACTGGAGAACTTGATTGTTGGTCAGCGGAAGAAGAAGCATGTGTTCTCACCATCTGCGATAGAATAGAAGAGTTCAATCAGTATTTGAGATAACAAGAATCGCAAGACGAAGTAGAAATAAAATAAGTTTGTTCCTAACTTTATAGCCTCATAGAGATAAGTACAGACGTCTCCGTACCGATCCCTCAAACTCTAATAAGCTTGTTCGTGAATTGTGAGACCTAGGAAACCTAGTGCTTTGATACCAACTTGTCACGACCCAAATTCCCAACCCTCGGGATCGTGATGGCGCCTAACACCATACTTGCTCGGCAAGGCAATGTTTGAGGGATTCAACAGTTAAAACAATTAAAAACATAATGCAAGGTTTAATATTATCCAATAAATGGATCCAGAATAATATGTGAAATAATGTAATGAAACTTGAGCTAACACAAATTTCTAACAACCTAGGATTTGGAGTCACAATTCACGAACTACTAAAGAATACTACAAGTATTTGGCTCAAAGAAAAATATATTAAACTATTTTGAACTAGATAAAACAACAAATGAATGACAAGGAGAAGACTCCAGGAATCTGCGGACGTCGGCAGATCTACCTCGTGTCTCCGTGCAAATAGCGTCCGCTCTAGCTCAAACTCAGTTGGACCTAAACCTGGATCTGCACAAGAAGTGCAAAGTGCAGTATTAGTACAACCGACATCAAGTACTGGTAAGTGTCAATCCTAACCTTGGCGAAGTAGTGACGAGGCTAGGACAGGACACCACATAAAACCTAGACATATATAATCATGCTAGCAGAAATAATAGCAATTAAGGAATTAAAAACCACCATTAATGGGGAGGGGTCATACTGTGGGGAATTTTAACATAAGAGTGAGACCAAGAAAACACAGAAATAACAATGATAAACAAACAAAATCGAGCAATTAAAGTAGAAAGGAAATTTTCATGGTATCACCCTTCGTGCTTTTACTCTAAGCCTCACCATATAATGAATAAGAATACACGGCATCACCTTTCGTGATTTTACTCTTATACTCACAAGATTATAAATAAGAATGCACGGCATCACCCTTCGTGCTTTACACTCTACCTCACAATATAAATCATTCATGGACGGCATCACCCTTCGTGATTTACACTCTTCCTCACAATATAATATAAATCATCCATGCACGTGTTGGATCAAGATGCTGAATGGTTTTGAAGATTGACAATGGAACTTAGAGTTGAACCATGTCCATCACTGGAGATATAGACACATGCAGAGTTAAGGGTACGTGAGGTGCAAAAGCAGGAGATAAACGAAATCTGTGATCTAAAGAGATATCTCCTGATCGAAAAGGTTGCAAATTGATAAGGAGATGGACTCCTTATTCAGTAAGAATAGAATCAAGATAAGGGAGGATTTAGGGAGTTGAGATCAACTAGAACTCTTCCACCAAGGAAGAGTAGCATCTGAATTCTAGTGAATCTCTTTGTCTACTAATCCTATATATTGTTCAGTGTTCTTCCTGTACGGATACACACAAACGCAGAAGCAAAACAAGAATTGAGAGAATAATTACCAAAGTAATTTTGCAAGCAGTTCGTGTGAAAATTAAGTGTGCGACTCTAAAGCTACTTGAACCTGCTACAAGAACCAGTTCCATCTGTTATCTTTTAGTCTAGTTTATTTGTAGTAGGTGATTACAAATTTTACCTTTCAGCTTTATCTAGAAGCAATTGTAATAGGTACTGAGTGTTCAAGTATAGTTAACTTGAAGTTTGTCGCAAATAGCTAGAGGCTAGTTTGCCACAAGGGGATTAGAGTTAGTCCTTAGGTTTACAAAAGAGTTTATTTTGTAAATGATGTTTGGCTCATTGATTTAGTGAAGAGTTTGGGAAAATCCTACTAGGAAGTAGGTCGTAATTTTTTCACCTTTTGAGCCAGGTGTTTTCCACGTAAAATTGATGTGTTCCTTTATTTCTGCAATTATTATTCTGCAAGCTGTAGGAGTTGGAACACGTAGAAGAACCCAGTCCTTCTATAACTAGTGCACATGAAAATTGGACACCACACAAATCACCCCCCCCCCCCCCCCCCCCCCCCCNCACCACATGGGAACTGGGAAGGACAATCAACTTCTAGGCCACCACTCTTCAACGGCCTGTACGACTCCTGGCGGAAGAACAGGACACTGACGGCCCCTTGGCCACTATGAAAAAGACTATTGAAGGAGTAGAAGTTCCAAAAACAATAGTTAACTGCACCGCTGAAGACTTAAGAAAATGGTAAAAGAACGCCAAGGCCAATAAGTGGATTGTGTGTGGACTTAGTCCAGATGAGTACAGCAGGATTCAAAGCTGCACTACTGCCAAGGAAATTTGGGACACTTTTCAAGTGGCTCAGGAAGGAACTGCACAAGTAAAAAGATCCAGAGGGACATTACTATATTCTCAATATGAGAATTTCTCGATAAAGGAAAGAGAGACCATCCAAGAGATGTACACTAGGTTCACTGCTCTGACAAATGAACTAAAATCTCTCGGAAGGATTATTCTTGAAGAAGACAAGGTTGAAAAGATTTTGACCAAGGTTTTGCCAATCTCTTGGGAGAGTAAGATCACTGCTATTCAAGAATCCAAGAACATGGCAACCCTCAGGTTGGATGAGCTAATTGGTAATGTCACTGCCTACGGACTTAAAAGGTAGACAATGAAGATAGATGCTCCCAAAAATAAAAGAAGTCTGGCATTGAGAATCACTGAGGGAGCAGAATTGGAGGAAGATGATATGGCTATGATCACCAAGGAATTCAAAAACTATCTCATTAGGAAAAAAGGCATCTCAAGAGGTGGAAACTACAACAAGGCAAAGGATCCGGAAAAACCCACCAACGAGGGATGCTACAAATGTGGAAAAATTGATCATCACATCAAGAACTGTCCTCGGTGAGAAGTGGAATGGAAAAGGGAAAGATCTGAAAGAAGGAACCGGAAGAAGGAACTGGTTCATCCTAAGAAAACATCAACAAAAGCTATGGTTGCTGCTTGGGGAGAAAGATCAGATGATGAAGATGGAGATGAACAAGCGCCCATGGCTATTGGTGAATCAGATGAGGAATCAGAGGTTCAAGTGAAAGGGAGTAGTCAAAGATGGTACATGGATAGTGGCTGCTCAAAACACATGACTGGGAACAAGGAACAGTTCCTTTCACTTGAGAACCTCAAAGGAGGAAATGTCTCCTTTGGAAATGGAAAGAAAGGTGAAATCATTGAGGTTGGTAAGGTAGGTAAGGATGACGCACGTTCCATTGAGAATGTTTACTTGATAGACGGCTTGAAATATAGCCTGATCAGTGTGTCACAACTGTGTGACAGAGGTAACCTGGTTGCATTCACTTCTACAAAATGCTTTGTAATTAATCTTATCACTGACAAGATTTTTCTGCAAGGAAAAAGAGTGAATAATATTTATATCATAGACCTATCCACACTATCAGAAAACGAATTAACATGTTTAAGTGTGCTGGACAATGATCCCCTCCTTTGGCACAAAAGACTTGGACATGCCAGTCTAAATCAACTCAACAAATTAGTCTCCAAGGACTTGGTGATGGGCCTCCCTAACATTAAGTTCAAAGAAGACAAAGTTTGTGAGTCTTGTGCAAGGGGGAAGCAGGTAAGATATTCCTTCAAAAGCAAGAAAATGATAAGCACCACCAGGACGTTGGAACTGGTCCATATGGATCTATGTGGTCCTATGAGAACATTAAGCAGAGGTGGTAAGAAATATGTAACGGTTCTTGTTGATGACTATTCTAGATTTACCTGGACATTGTTCCTAACATCTAAAGATGAAGCATTTGATATGTTTATGTCTTTTGTTAGAAAAATTCAGAAACAATAAGGAAATCAACTTGCATCAATAAGGTCTGATCATGGCGCTGAATTTGAAAATGCCAAGTTTGCTGAATTTTGTGATGAACATGGCATAGATCATAACTTTTCTGCCCCCATAACTCCATAATAAAATGGAGTGGTTGAAAGAAAGAATAGGACACTTGAAGATATGGGTAGAACCATGCTTCTTTCTAGTAAACTACCTCATAGCTTCTGTGCAGAAGCTATAAACACTGCATGCTATATCATAAATAAGTGCATGACTAGACCACTTGTAGAGAAGACTCCCTATGAGTTACTTAAAGGGAGAAAGCCCAATATATCCAATCTTAGGGCTTTTGGCTGTAAGTGCTTTGTGCACAACAATGGCAAAGATTCCCTAGGTAAGTTTGATCCCAGAAGTGATGAGGGAGTATTCTTGGGATATTCTTCACATAGTAAGGCTTATAAAGCGTATAACAAAAGAATTGTGTGTTGAAAAAAGTTTGCATGTTTTTTTTGATGAAACTAACATTCTCTCTGAGAGACAGGAACAAGAAGATGAAGAAATTAGGCTGGTCAGAAACTCAGACCAAACTGGAGAAACATTGGAAGATGGAACAGGTCCATCTACCCTGGGCAACTTGACAGGGGGAACTCAACAGCAAACCTCATTGGAACATGTCCCTGACCCTGTTCCACAACAACAAGGCACTATAGGATCATCAAGTTATGACCAGCTAGTTGTAAAACCACACAGATATTAAAGCTCTCACCCCATCAAGAACATCATAACTGATCTAACATCTGGAATCAAAACCAGATCCTCAATGAAAAATCTATGTGCCTTTGATGTTTTTCTATCCTTGATCGAACCCAAAAATGTTGCTGAAGCTTTGCAAGACGCAGATTGGGTAAATGCCATGCAAGAAGAACTCAATCAATTTGAAAGAAGTCAGGTTTTGCATCTGGTACCTAGACCATTAGATAGATTAGTGATTGGAAGAAAGTGGGTCTTCAGAAACAAACTTGATAAAGATGGAACTGTTACAAGACTGGTGGTTCAAGGATATAGTCAGGAGGAAGGCATAGACTATGATGAAACATTTGATCTAGTGGCAAGGCTGGAGGAAATTAGGCTCTTCATAGCGTTTGCTGCTTACATGGAATTCACCCTTCACCAGATAGATGTCAAGGGTGCCTTCCTGAATGGATACCTAAAAGAAGAAGTATTTGTCAAGCAACCTCCAGGGTTTGAAAGCAAGGAGAATCCTGATCATGTGTACAAACTTGACAAGGCACTGTATGGGCTCAAGCAAGCACCAAGAGCATGGTATAAAAGGCTATCAAAATTCTTGCTTGAGCATGACTACAAGAGAGGTAAAATTGACAGCACCTTATTCTTGAAGGGAAAAGGTAAAGATCTCTTGGTAGTGTGGATATATGTATATGACATAATCTCTGGGGCAACTTCTGAAAAACTAAGTAAAGAATTTGCTAAACTAAAGGGGAGTGAATTTGAAATGAGCATGATGGGTGAGCTTAATTTCTTTTTAGGCTTACAAATTAAACAAAATTCAAATGGAACTATGATCCATCAGCAAAAATATGTGAAAGAGTTGCTCAAAAGATTTAAAATGGAAGACTCAAAAGAAATTGACACCCCAGTCGCAACAACCACAAAACTAGATGCAGATGAACCTGGTTCATCTGTTGATCAAAAGTTGTATAGAGGGATGATTGGGTCATTGTTCTATCTTACTGCTAGTAGACCTGACATTGTTTTCAGCATAGGGCTTTGTGCAAGATTTCAGGCTAATCCAAAGGAATCCCACTTAACTGTTGTGAAGAGAATCTTGAGATACCTAAAAGGCACCACTGACCTCTGTCATTGGTATCCTAAATGTAGTAATTTTGATCTTGTGGGATATGCTTATGCTGACTATGCAGGTTTCTTGGTAGACAGAAAGAGCACCTCAGGTATGGCACACTTTCTGGGCTCATGTCTTTTGTCTTGGGCCACTAAGAAGCAGAATTCAGTAGCTCTATCTACTGTTGAGGCTGAGTATGTGGCTGAAGCCTCATGTTGTGCTCAGTTATTATGGATTAAACAACAATTGATGGATTTTGGCATAGAGGTTGGATGCATTCCTATCTTCTGTGATAACACTAGTATTATTAGTATGACAAAGAACCATGTTCATCATAAAAGAACAAAGCACATAGATGTTAGACACCATTTCTTAAGAGACAACTATGATAAGGGAATGATCTCTATTTAATTATATGCTACTGATAAACAAATTGCTAACATCTTTACCAAAGCACTAAGTAGAGAGCATTTTGAAAGGAACATGTTAGAGTTAGGGATAATTAAGATCACCTAATTGAACCAATTCAAAACAAAAAGATGAAAAAAATAATTGGCTAGGAATTCTGAAATTTGTGTAAATAATCAGAATAATCATTGCTCAGTTCATGCTATAAACAGAATACTCTCTTGCCATGTGTTAATATGACTCCTTGGTTACTAATGATGTTTTTCTATTTTTTGAAAATTGAGGCTTTATCAAGAGATTCTAACAAGATGAACCTGGTTCATCGCTGTTGGTTCATCTGACAGACGAGGTATGTGCTCACCACTATACACATATTGACATATTAATAGTTAATCATGAGCAGGACTCTATCTATAACATGCTCTTTTAAAAATCTAGTATTTATCCTAAATTTGAACTTGTTACGTCTACCCAAAAGATTCCAATCGAATTAAAGAGCCTATGTTATAAGGTAGTCATAACCGTCACTTTTTCACTGACATTTCTGAACCGATTAGACTTCTTCTTGACCTAAATTACACTCATTGTGTATTAATTAACCATTCCTTTATAAACTCATCATCATCACTTCTCTAAATCATCATTCACTTCTTCTCCTCAAGTCATAATCGTCGAACCCCTTCCAACCTTCTGCTTAAACATCTTGATCTTAATTTTCTTCCTTTCTTAAAAAAAAAATTCATCAATGGCGAATACTCCACCACCCGCTTCATCCTCCTTCACCACACCTGATGATACTTTTTCCACCCCATCTCAATACCATCCCACCACCCCTCAAAAAAATCATGTTCTGTCTCCTCCACTCACCCCCGGTGTTCAACCCAGCCCTAATCCAGAACCTAGGAGAAGACGTATCAAAATGCTCACCAGAAAAACAGTGGCTACTGGCTTGAAGCTTAGCAACTGATGGGGAAACAACTGGTTCATCTGAGAACTCCAATGACTCTTTCAAGTCATCAACTGAGGGGGAAACAAGTGGTTCATCTTATTCTGAACAGGTATCATCAACTCCTAAAACTGGGTCTGACCCTGCACCCGTCATTTCTAAAAATAGGTTTGTTCTGATTGGGTCTGTGGTGGATGTGGAAATTCCTGATAGGTGACGAAAAGGTGGTAAAAATAAAATTGTGAAATAAAATGAGAGTGAGGGAGGAGGAAGTATTGTGAGAGGAACATGGGTAGAAGGTACTCCATTGGCAATTTGTGGTACTGCTCCAGTGGAAGTTGAAGAAGGAGCCAAAGATTTAGGGGGAAGTAACTCAGGAGAGGCTGCTGAGGGGTTAGAAAATCTTCGACATGCTACTGATGAACCTGGTTCATCCATTAAGGAAACCTTGGCTGACCTTATGAGAAAGTTAGGGGAGAGTTATAAACCCAAAAAGAAGAGGACACCCAAGACTAAGAAGGCTGAAACTCCAGTGGCGAGTAAGAAGAGAAAATCCATTCCCTCTGTTGAAACTTCCATTCCTAGAGGACGTACTACAAGGAGTGAAATTAGGCAGAGTGAAGAGGAGTTGCAGAAAGCTTTGAAGGAGATTAAGAGAAAGAGAGCTGAAAAAGGGAAGGCAAAAGTGTTTGAGCCTGTAGAGGCTCTTGAGGTTAAGGAGATGGACCTGGTCCATCAAGAAGAACAAATGGCAGATGTTGAGGTTCAGACACGCAAACCCAAGAAAGCCAAGACTTCTTCCAAGAAGTCTGCATCCGTGTCTGCTACACCCTCAACTGTTGCCAAGAGAACTAGGTCTACACTGAAATCCAAGAAGGTTCAGATTGATGAAGAGGAAGATTGGAGTGGTGAAGAAGCAGAGGAGTCTGGTGGAGAGAAAGACAATTTGACAAAATTTGGGAAGCGAACAATTCTAAAGGGGAGATTGTTGAAGGATCTGGAGGAGTCTGGCATGGTCTACCTATTGGATACTTTGGAAATGCAGGGCTGGAAGGACATGGTCCTTCAGTTATATGGCAGGCTGGCTAGAAGTGAGATTGTGGAGTTCATGGCAAATGCTAAGGTCAAGGATGGCAGGGTTTCCAGTCAGGTCAAGGGGACCAAAATCACCTTTGATGCCATAGAGCTGGGAGAAATACTTGGGATACCTTCTGAAGGTTATGATGATTATACGAGGCAGAAGTAGCCCAGCCTGGATGGTCTTCCGTTTGAACTGCAAATTACCAGAAGGTTCAATGACAATGCTGAAGAGGTGGAACCAAGGGCAATGTACAAAAGCGAGATGAAGCCCCAGTACAAGGTGGTGTTTGAGTTCATCAACAAATGTGTATTGCCCATACAATAGATAAGGCACATAGCAAACTATATGGATTTAACCCTCATGGAGTGCATGGACAGTGGAAGGCAAATCAACTGGCCTTATTTCATTATTCAGTTGCTGGACATGGTGGTAAATGGATCCAAGGCCCATGCCATCCCATATGGTTTCATCCTAACGACTGTGCTGGCTCACTTCAAAGTTCCCCTAAAGAAGGAAGAAATGGCCACTGTCAAGGACTATTTTGGGAAGAACACGCTTCTGGCATGTGACTATATTGTGAATGTTCCTGACAATGAACCTGGTTCATCCAGAAAATTGCCTGTGAACAGCAAGGTCAAGGCGCTTGTACAAGAAGGTGGAGTTAAGGATGCTGAAATTCTTCGACTGAAGACCCGCCTTGCAGAGGTTGAAGCTGAGAGAGATGCTCTCAAAACTGAACTGGCCAAAGAAAGGGAGAAGAATGAAGGGATTCTTCAAAATATGCTCTCCCTTCTCCAAGAAAAGAACCCAACCTCCACCCCTTCCCAGCCTTAGGTGTCTAGTGACCTGTCTTCACCCCTCTATGACACAGATTCGGGATTTTTTCGCTATCTTTTGCTCATAATTGTAACTGTTTTTATTTCTTTGTGTGTTTGGTGGCTGAACTATGCTTTTATCAATGGATTTTGTTGTTTCTTATCTTATTTGTTTTGTCTCATTTTCTTTGATAGTTTGCATTCTTGGTTCACTATTGATTATTAATACATGTTTGCACTTGCAGTTGCTCCAGTGGCCATGAGTAATTCTTATAAATCTGGTAATTCTAACATTTTGCAACTTTTCGATGATGCCAAAAAGGGGAAGATATGCTATATTGAAAAATGTGATATTTATAAAAACATGAACCTGGTTCTTTATGATAAATGCTTAATACTCTAATAGTGTCAATGTTGGATTAAAGTGATTACACGCCTAAGCACTGAGTTTGCCATTATCAAAAAGGGGGAATTTGTTGGATCAAGAAGCTGAATGGTTTTGAAGATTGACAATGGAACTCAGAGTTGAACCAGGTCCATCACTGGAGACATAGACACATGCAGAGTTAAGGGCACGTGAGGTGCACAAGCAAAAGATAAACAAAATCTGTGATCAAAAGAGATATCTCCTAATCGAAAAGGTTGCAAATTGATAAGGAGATGGACTCCTTATTCAATAAGAACAGAATCAAGATAAGGGGGGATTTAGGGAGTTGAGATCAACTAGAACTCTTCCACCAAGGAAGAGTAGGATCCGAATTCTAGTGAATCTCTTTTTCTACTAATCCTATATATTGTTCAGTGTTCTTCTTATACAGATACGCACAAACGCAGAAGCAAAACAAGAATTGAGAGCAAAATTACCAAAGCAATTTTGCAAGCAGTTCGTGTGAGAATTGAGTGTGCGACTCTGAAGCTACTTGAACTAGCTAAAAGAACCAATTCCATCTATTGTCTTTTAGTCTAGTTTATTTGTAGTAGGTGATTAGAAATTGTACCTTTCAGCTTTATCTAGAAGCATTTGTAATAGGTACTGAGTGTTCAAGTTATAGTTAACTTGAAGCTTGTAGCAAATAGCTAGAGGCTCATTTGCCACAAAGGGATTAGAGTTAGTCCTTTGGTTTATTAAAGAGTTTATTTTGTAAATGATGTTTGTCTCATTGATTTAGTGAAGAGTTTCGGAAAATTCTAAGTGAAGTAGGTCGTGGTTTTTTCGCCCTTTGAGCCAGGTGTTTTTCACGTAAAATTGTTGTGTTCCTTTATTTCTGCAATTATTATTCCGAAAAATGTAGGAGTTGGAACACGTAGAAGAACCTGGTCCTTCTATAACTAGTGCACGCGAAAATTGGACACCACACAAATCACCCCCTCTTGTGTGGTATTGACGTATAGAACATCAGCACGGCATCACCCTTCATGCTTTACACTCTTCCTCACAATATAATATAAATGAATCATGCACGGCATCAGCCTTCGTGCTTTACACTCTTCCTCACAATATAATATAAATGAATCATGCACGGCATCACCCTTCGTGCTTTACACTTTTCCTCACCCATTAGAGAATCATTTACAACATATAAAGAGGAATTTCACAAGAAATCAGTATTTCATCATAGTTTCTATCACCATTTAACATTTCAATCTCATCTCAATATTCCCAATATTCCATCTCAATGGAACTGGATACACATTTTCCAATACTTCAATAACAACAATAAGCATAGATGATAGGCTTTTAAGACAACAAAAATCACCAGAACTAACTTTCACTCGCATGTTATGACCTGACTACAACGTATAGGTACTCGTCACCTCTCCTATACATCGCATTTAGCAACAAAACAAGTAACAAGTAGTCACGATACACATATTCCCTCGAGCTAAGGTTATACACAACACTTACCTCGATTTCGCAGGCCATTCACTGCTCAATTACAGCTTTTCCTTTCGAATTCACCTCCAACACCCTCGTATCTAATCATAATTAGTTCAATATCATTAATTAGTGCTAAAGGAACTAACTTTAATGCAAGATTATGATTTTCCTAAATTTTCCCAACAAAATACAAAAATCGACCCCGGCCGGCTTGGTCCAAACTCGAGGTTCGGACCAAAATATGTTTACCCATTCTCCCCTGAGCCCGGATATACAATTGATTTGGGAATCCGACCTCAATTCGAGGTCTAAATCCCCAAATTTAAAAATTCCTAAGTTCTGCACAAAAATCCCTAATTCTACCATGAAAACTCTAGATTCTAGGTTGAAATCTTGTTAAAAGTTGCAAGAGATTGAAAGGAATTAGTTAGAAATTACTTACCTATGATTTGGAGAAGTTTGGGTCTTTGGAAAATCACCTATGGGGGTTTAGGGTTCGAGAGGATTGAAAATGGGTGAAAATCCCGTCTAAGTCCCAACTTAACAGGTTGCAGATGTCGCAATTGCGACTGGAGCTTCACATTTGCGAAGCTCGCAAATGCGAACCTTCGCATTTTCTACTGCCTTCGCATTTGCGACTTTTGAGGCCATCGCATTTCTGAATGGAGGATCGCATTGGCGAACATAGGCTTCCCAGGTACTCTTCGCAAATGTGAAGAATATCTCGCATTTGCGAGAATCGTGATGGCCAGGCTTTCTTTGCATTTGTGATAAAAGTGTCGCATTTTCCAAGACTGCCTTCATCGCATTAGTGATGCTTGATCTCGCCATTGCGAGATCAGAGGCCTGTACAAACACCAGATGTATCAGCTGTGTTTTTTCTAAGTCTAAACACTCTGTAGCCTATCTGAAACTCACCCGAGCCCTCGGGGCTCCAAACCAAACATGCATGCAAGTGTAAAAATATCATACGAACTTGCTCGTGCGATCAAAGCACGAAAACAATACTTAAAATGACGAATTTAACATCAATACTCATGATTTTCTCAAGAACACTTCAAATTCACTATTTTCTCAACTAGACGTGTGAATCACGTCAAATAAACTTTGATTTCCACCAAATTTCACAGATAGGACTTAAATATCAATACAAACATGTATCGGGCTCCGGAACCAAAATACTTGCTCGATACCAACGAGTTCAAATATTAATTCATTTCTTTATTTCCTTTAAAATCCAGCATAACAATTTTCTTCAAAAATTGATTCCTAAATCTAGGGACCTCGGAATTCAATTCCGGGCATACTCCTAAGTCCCATGTTTTACTGCGGACCTACCGAGACCATCGGAACACGGGTCCGGGTCCGTTTACTCGAAATGCTAACCAAAGTCAACTAAAAGTCAAATTTAACTCTCAAAAATTATTATTTCATATATTTTCACATAAACGCTTTTCGGTTTTACGCCCGGACTGTGCACGCAAATTGAGGTAAATAAAATTAATCTTTTTAAGACTAATGAGCCTGGAATGAAGTCTTAATTCATAAGATGACACTTTGGGTCATCACAGCATGTAATTGCAATTTCGATTATGATCAAAGTAAGATACAAATAAATATAGAAGCCAAATTAGTCTTAATATACTATGGTCATAACCTAAGTGTATATCTCCAGTCGAGTCGTGATGTTGTTGCACCCTATTTTGCACTAGTTAAGACAGGATTCAACTTGTGGTTTTCTTGTTGTTGATGAAAGAGAGTCGCCCCCTAATATTTAAAGGTATAATAGGGTACATATTTAATTACTAAGCCATATTCTAGTCTGCTAACTGGTGAGATTATGGGTAAGGGTTCTTGTTCTTCTAAGGGGAAGGTGTTAGGCACCCCTTAAAATCTTCCTGAGGTAGCTCCATAAGACTTACACTAAGTTTGGGATCAATTATTATTAGAGAGTATTGCTTACTGTATACCGAAGGGGAGAGTATGATATTAATAAAAGGAATGAGAGACCCTAAAAGGGGTAGGAATTTATGAAGCTATATTGAAAGAATTTTGAAATAGGTATGCAAGTGGTCTAGATTTTTACAAGGTTGTAAAAGAGATTTAAGTTATGAAAATACTTGATTTTGAGGATGGTTATTTATGTAATTCTAAAAGGGTGTTTGTAATAAAGTGATCCTAAAACTTACCTTAGATTTTGAGGATTTTAAAGAAAAGATTATTTGCTGAAAATCCCTTAAGGCGATAGTTCTTGAAATTCTGATTTTCCCTTTTGAAGTTGAAGCTGAGATCTGATCTCCCTTTTTGAAATAGAGCTGCAGTTTTGCTAAGTTCTGGGTTTAAAAATCTTATAGGGAAAAGAAAGGTGAGCAAAAATATAGTAATGTTATGAACATATTACAATCAACTAAATGAGGGTCTATCACTAACTAATTCCCCTTTTTAATCCTACATTGTTAAGGCTTGACTAAGTTTATATGATATTAAAGCATAAATAATAGGATGTGATCTAATATATGAGTTTATATACATGCGACACAAAACAACAACAATGACATAACAAATGCAACCAACAGTAAAATAAACTAGTGAAAGCAGTAAATTGAATTAACGAGACAATAAATAATGATAAAGGAGTTGAGGGAAAGAGGACTGGAATCTGGTGATTGGGCCTCAAGAAAGCAGGCCCAGCAGTAAAGAGATGCAAATACGGCTAATTTTGGACTCCTCGACAAAACGCAATAAGGCTGGAATTGAGCGTGAGTTCATCGGGAACTCAGCGACCCAAGCAGATGTACATGTCCAAAAGAGGAGGAAAGTCATTAGATATATATTAAATATATTCAGCGTAATCTAATAACATATAACATTCTGATGCACATGATAGGTACACAAACAGATAACAAAAATATAACTAATGTTGTAGGAAAATTATATATCAATGTGGTGGCTTTACTTAGAAAATAGTTCACATTGGAAACCTTTCGTTGTCAATAAATATTAAACCCTTAAAGGACTGAATGTGTCAATGAATGAAGATCTAAGGAGGTAGCCCCGCTCGAGGTCGATGCTCCCTTTGGATCCCCCGACACTTCAAAGTTCCCAAGGGACTCAAGGCCCAGGGCAATGCTTGTGTCGGGGAGGGCAGCCCAGCCTAGAGTCGAACTCCGCTCCCAAATACCCTTAAACAGTAATGAAATATTTTCCTTATGGGTTTAAGTTCCAATGAGGTCCTTCCAATGAAAACTAAATACTAAAGTATTACTTACCACAAAAATATACTTTTCCTTTTAATAAAATATCACAAGATAACACAGATTACCTTTGACACTAAATAAATAATACATATCAAGTAAACCTAAAGCAACTGACTCCAGAACACATATAGATGAAAAACAGAAGTTACATATCATACTATTGTAGGAGTAAGTCATTAAGGAACAACATATTCAAAGAGAAAATGTGCATGCATAACTCATATAGACAGCAACACAAGAGATGCATATACCCCTGCCTTTGGCAAACTAATTGTGAACTACTTAGAATGTTATACATATTCAAAGATTAGTAAAATTACTTAACACCTTAAAGATCATCAATATAGATTCAGAAAAAGGATATCAGGAATAGGATTAAACTTTCAACACGACTACGAATACACAGATTCAAACATGGGATTCCTAAGTTCTCAATAGGGTCATGCTTCTAACAATATTAGCAGGTCATCATGTTCAGATAGTATCAACAAAGGACTTCATAAGGCTTGAGAAGTTTCAGATTAGCAATAAGGAGAAGGACTGAGCATAATTTAAGACAAAACATGGTGTTACAGAGTTAAGCAGGAATACTTGTAACATTCAGTCAACTGTACACATGCAGGGTAAATGAGGTAGTGACCTCATATAAGCAGGGGAACTTTGCACATTGCAGAACCAAATAAAAAATGTCAATGTCGAAAGAAAATGGAAGCATTGTATCAAAACAAGTTTAACTCAAACATAAGCCCAGCTTAGAATGTAAGTATGAAGTGATCATGCTTCAGCTTCTAAAAGTGTTACTTGATTATTACAGGATGTCTAAGTCCTACTTTTATGTAAGATAAGTTAATGATAGATGCATGCAAACTTTACAAAATCAACAGTGGCTCAAAGAGATTAAGGACAGGGATGTATTGCACAAGCAAGTTTTGAATTACAAATGTATCTGAAGATCCCAACTAATTATGGGACAACCAAGCTTAGTTACACAGCAATTATCAATTAACTTTAACCAAAGTCGATTATGACTTGTTCTATGAAGAGGAAGATAGCTTAACCTTAGCAGAATATGTACAGTAAAGGTTCATGAAAAGAAGATAGTCTAGCTCAAACAAGATAGCTTCATACAAATGCATCCAACAGCTAGGTGTGATCACTAAACGTTCATGGTGATAGCCTAGAAATAACCCTCAGAGTTAGCGGTTACAAATATAGAGAAGGAGAGCATCTAAACACTTAGATTTTTTTCACCTTAGTTAAGTGATATGGACTTATGAACTTTCAAGTTTATCTCAGTTAGGATTATCAAATAATGAACTCGACCATAAGACAAATAAGATGCAGTGAACAATATGTAGAGGTGAAGATCACAACAGAATCATCAATGAAGGGAAAAACATGAAGTTTAGGTAAGCATGATTGGTTTAACAACAATAACTAAAACAAAGTGAAAGAGCATAGTAGTAACTCATAAAACAGTCTGACAAACACAGGCAAAGAAGAAAGCATTTAGACCACTTTAAGTTCAAACTCAAGGTTAAAAGATATGGGATATAAGTTTAAACAATTTGAGATTTCATCTTAGTTATAATTATCAGGTAGTAAACACAACTTCAAAGCTCACAAAACTATAGAGATGCAACAAGACAGAGATGAGCTTACTATAAGTCATTGAAAACTATAAAGTTTATGTTGAACATAAACGTATAATCACTTAGGCATAGAGACTGTTGGAAAACTCAGAACAAAAAATCAACAGGTATCAATTATGATTTAATCAACTATCATTTAAAAACTCATAATAGAACAAGCTAATCACAAGAAGTCGTTAAACTAATAAAGCATAAATATTAACATGTCAACCACGTATAGAATAAATGCAATCTACAGAACCTATCTTGTAACGACCCGGTCAGTCGTTTTGAGAGTTAGCGCCCCAATCCCCTAATAAATGCTTCTCCCATGTCTATTTATGTTATTGAAACTTGTCGGAGCGTTGAGTGGTGAAATCTGGAGTGATTTTGGACACTTAGTCCTTAAATGAAGACGGATTCGGAATGGAATTCTGTCGACTCCGTTAGCTCTGCTGGGTGATTTCAGGGTTAGGAGCGTGTTCGGAATGTGTTTTCGAGGTCGGTTGTAGATTTAGGCTTGAATTGGTGAAAGTTGGAATTTCGGCGAGTTCGGCCGATAGGTGAAATTTTGATATCGGAATCGGAATGGAATTCCGAAAGCGACAGAAGGTCCATGATGTGATTTATGACCTGTGTGCAAAATTTGAGGTCATTCGTATGAGTTTAGACGTGTTTTGGCATCGGATGTGAATTCAAAAATATTTCATAAGTTCTTAAGCTTGAATCTATGCATATTTGATGATTTTGATGTTATGATGTGATGACCCAAAAGGTCATCTTATGTAAATTTAATTATGACTGTGTTCCGAGGCCCCGAAAGCCTCCGTCAATCTCACCTCGATGTGCGTGCGCAGCCGGGGCGCGTAGCTGGGAAGCCTTTATGTGGAAACTTGATAAAGAGTTGAATTTATGATAATTAATTGAATAAAGTTGACTTTGGTCAACATTTTTGGTGAACGGACCCGGATCCGTGATCTGACGGTCCCTGAAGGTCCGTAGGAAATTATGGGACTTGGGCGTATGCCCGGAATCGAATTCCGAGGACCCAAGTCCGAGAAATGAATTTTTAAAGAAAATTGTTTTTTGAAAATAATAAAGGCTTATGAAAATGAACCTTGATGTGAAACCTGTGCTGCCGGGCCCGTATTATGGTTTCGAAGCCCGGAATAGGTTCAATATGTGTTATTTAAGTTATCTGTGAAATTTGGTAAGAAACGGGCTTGATTTGACGGGTTTCGGATCAAAATGGGAAATTAGAGTTAATGAAGTTTTGAGAAATCTCATAGAATTTGAAATTTGGTTTGGAATGTGATTTTATGCTACCGAGGTCCGAATGCAGTTCCGAGACCGGGAATAGTTCTTTTATGTCACTTATGACTTGTTTGCAAAATTTGAAGTCATTCCGAGTAGTATAGACATGTTCGGCGCAATGAAGTGAATTCTAGAATTCTTAAGTTCTTAAGTTGATTCAATTTGGTTTTGGGGTTGAGTTTTGAGTTTCGTTGTTGTTTTTCATGTTCCGGAAGTTCGAGCGAGTCCGTATCATGAATATCAGACTTGTTGGTGTCTTTGGACGGGGTCTCGAGGGGCTCGGGTGAGTTCCGGACCCCTCGGAGTTAATTCCAAAACACCAGAATTTTGTTGTCTAGTTTTCTTCAGTGCGTTTGCAGGCAATCAGCTGCGATCGCACAAGAGGTTGGACCTGGGGTGGAAGAATGACCTGTGCGATCGCACAGGGTATGCCTTGGCTGGGCCCTTTGTTCTCCGCGATCGCACAAGTTGCCTACCCCCCCCCCCTGCTGCTACTCTCTGCGATCGCCAGCCTTCAGCTGCGATCGCACTGTGCTTCTTGAGGGTCCTGGGCAATTGCCCTGTGCGAACGCACTAGCCTAGATGCGATCGCATAGTACAAGCAGCTGGGCAGTGTATTTTAATACGGGACCCAGCCCATTTTTCCTCCATTCTCATCTTCCTCCTCAAGGTTTTGAGAGCATTTCCAAAGGGTGTTCCACCATTGTCATCAAGGTAAGTTAATTCCTTAGTTT
>ML280917.1:28015-41087 GCA_005239495.1 Nicotiana undulata
CTATTATTGTTATGTCCGGGTAGTTAGGCCCACATCATGCCTTGTATGCTTTCTCGTAATGCCTTATATGCTCTCTTTTTTCTCGTAATGCCTGATATGTTTTCCTTGTAATGCTTTATATGATTTACTGTGACGCCATATGTAGTATGAGATTATGTTTTATATAGTGTTGTTCCTCTGAGGCTTTATGGAAAATTGTTGAATGGCAAGGAATTTGTTATGGAAAGTAAGTATTGTAAGATATTGGGATCGGGTCGTACGCCACGGCAGGTTTGAGAGTGATTATGTCCATATGGGATCGGGCTGTACGACATGGCAGTGTTGAGGAATATTTGAAATATATGGGATCGGGTCGTACGCCACGGCAGTGTTGAGGAATAATTGTGATATACATATGGGATCGGGTCGTACGCCACGGCGAATTTAGAAGGTACCTTATGGGAGCGGGTCGTACGCCACGGCGGATCTAAGTTGTGATTATTGTTTCGTTCGGTGGTCTTACCCTTGAAAGTGCTTTATTGTTTAGTTCATCAATTGTTTGGATTTCTGCTCTTGATATATATACTTGTTGCTTATTTCCCTGATATGCCTAATGTATTTCATTATATTCTATCATATGTTATTACTGTTGGACCTTAGTGAGTATCGAGTCGACCTCTCGTCACTACTTCTTCGAGTTTAGGCGGGATACTCACTGGGTACATATTTATTTAATATGTACTCATGCTGCACTTTCTTTTCTTTTCTGTACTTGACTGTACAGGTCCGGAGGCTGGTACGTCTGATTATCAGGTCGGTGCTAGATATTGATAGCGTGGTCATACTTCACGGTGAGCTGCTTTCCCGGCGACTTCCTAGCAGCACCCTGGAGTTCTTTTGTTATATTCTCTGTCCATTTCATTCAGACTGAGACTCTGTATATATTGTAGTCATTGTATATTCAGTAGTTGCCCGTGACACTAGTTCATGGCACACACTCAGTTTGTTTTTTGGGTTTGGGCTGTGTATCTCTATATGTGCTTCGGTTTGGCCCTGTGCCTTCTTATTTTTATGATTTTTAGGTCGTATTATGATAGCATTTTGTTGATTGTTTAAAATTGGAAATTTCCGACATGTTTAGATCAGACAGGCAAGGGGATATCATCTAGTGATTCTATATTGGCTTGCCTAACCCCGTTGTTGGACGCCATCGCGACCTGAATTAGGATTTGGGTCGTGACATATGAGATGTGTTTTTAAGGCTCGACCAAGTTTGAATGAGGTATTAGGGTCGGTTGGTGGTTTTGGCTGAGGTCCCGGGGGGCCTCGGGTGTTCAAACGAACACTTTTGGCCAAAAAGCCTTAGCTGGTTTTGCTGGTTTTTCACTAGTAGTGTTTTGTTCTCCGCGATCGCAGGTCATCCTCCGCGATCGCATAAGGTAATGGAGGGGAGGCTTGGGTTTGTTCTCTGCGATCGCAAGATGTGCCCGCGATCGCATGCCCTATATCGCGATCTCATAGTGTATCAGTGGCCTGGGAAAAATTTCCAACATTTTGCTTTGTGCGGTCGCAAGGCCCCCCCCACCCGCGATCGCGAAGCTCTGGAGCGTGAAGGTACGTGATCGCAGGCCCCTGTCTGCGATCGTATAAGGTTAAATCTGGCGTGTGGGAGATTACTCTCCGCGATCGCGACTCACTATCCGCGATCGCGACTCACTATCCGCGATCGCATAGTAGAAATGACTAGGCAGTCTTTTAAAAGTCTAATTCCGAGGGTTTATTTTATTTTCACCATTTTTTATTTTTGAGAGCTTGGGAGAGGCTATTTTTGGAGGCTTTTGCACCTGGGTGATTTGGGTAAGTGATTTCTAACCTATTTAGATCAAATTCCATGATTCCAATCTTAAATTCAACCTTAAATTTCGAAATTTGAGGGTAGAAAATGGGGAAAATGGGAAGAACTTCATAGACCAAATTATTGAGTTTTGATTGGGTGTTTGACCTCCGATTTGAGAGATTCTTATATGGTTAGACTCGTGAGTGAACGAGTGTCTGAAAAATATAATTTTTACCTGATTCCGAGATGTGGGACCTGGGTACGTTTTGGGCGAATTTCCTAATTTCGCGTATTAGCTTCGAATTAATTAGCTATTTTGTTCCCTTGAAGTGATATTTACATTATGCAATCGAATTGAATAGATTTGGTCCATCCGGAGTCGGATACTCGTGGCAAGAGTGTGGTATTGAGTTGATTAGCGCAGTCAAGGTAAGTGGCTTGCCTAACTCTGTGTTGGGGATTTCCCTTAGGCATTTTCATACTGATTTTACTATGTGGACGCCGTGTACGTGAGGTGACGAGTGCGTACACGGGTCATGGTTGCTAAATTCCCGCTTTTCCTTCCATGACATAACTCATTTCATTCCTATATTACTGCTTCATGTTATAACTGATTAGTTAGCATAGGAATGAGCATGCCTACCTGTTTTCATTGAATTCCCCGTATTTGCTACTATTTGCTCCATGCTTAGGTAGTTTCACCTTATTCTTGCCTATTGTTATCTTGAATTGTTTAATTACGCCGTATCCGATAGCATTCTGCATCTCATATTTAAATTGGGACTACGGACCGAGATCCGGGAGCTTTCCCCTGTACTGCATTGCATATTTAAATTGGGACTACGGACTGAGATCTAGGAGCTTTCCCCCTGTACGGCATAGCATATTTAAATTGGGACTACGGACTGAGATCCGGGAGCTTTTCCCCTGTACTGCATTGCATATTTAAATTGGGACTACGGACTGAGATCCGGGAGCTTTTCCCCTGTACTGCATTGCATATTTGCTGTCGAGATATATGTTGTGCTGAGCTGAGGGCTTTTCTTTATTATTTCTTCCAGTTTTCCTTTAGACTATGCTTATTTTAGCTATTTATATGTCATTGTTCAAACTTATAACTGTCTTATTTTCAAACTCAGTAGAGCCTCAACTTGACCTCGTCACTACTTGACTGGGGTTAGGCTTGGCACTTACGAACTACCGAATGTGGAGTACTCACGCCCTTTCCTGCGCATGTTTTCCCCATGTGCAGATCCAGGTATCGGTACGCAGCGTTTTGGGTAGGAGTACTACAGCACTTGCTCAGGAGACCGCGAGGTAATTCTGCCGCGTCCGCAGAATCTCACGTGTCCCCATCTACTCTACTATAGGCATAGGAGATAGACATATGCACATTTTCTTTATTCCGATTGTATAGAGCTATAGATGTATAAATATTGCGTCTTGGTGATATTTCGGGTTTTGGGAGATTGAAAGCTGTAAATGCCGAGCGGCTTAAGTTTTATAGTCATTGCTACATCTTTACTGTTTATTTTTGTGTTGTCTTATCTTTCCGCATATTTTAGGCTTACCTAGTCATAGGGACTAGGTGCCGTCACGAGCCCGTTCGGAGGGTTAATTCGGGTCGTGACATATCTTGGCATACTTATATCATTCAGAGAAACGAACAAAAGAGAAAAGCGAGAGAGGTGCTGACCTTTTTGAGAGCAACAGACCAAACGAACTTTTTTCAATTGCTCAAAATCCCATAACCCTCAAGTTTATACCAGCAGTAGAACTCGGCGAAAGAAAAGGAAAGCAGTAAGAAACCTAAGGCTTGGAACCTAAATTTCTCTGTGTTTTTGTGTGCTTCTCTTAGATAATAGGATAGTGATTTTTCTTGTTAGGTTGGTAGTTGGTGTATGTTGTTGAGAGCATTTAAGACTGCTATTTATAGCATCCATCGGGCCATTAGGGTTTTAGAGATTCAAATCAAATAGTTGAAGGTGACTCATGGTAATGATGATAACAAATAGAATAAAATCATAAAACAGGGGGGGAACCAATATTGAATGTACCTGAGTGAAGAAAAATCACCGATGAAGTGCAGGTCAGACGTGAGAGAAAAGAAAACCCTATATTATATTTTATTTAGTAGAGAATCCCATATTGGGCTTAGTAATTTGTATTGAATATACGGGCTACTGTTTAATGGGCATGGTACTATTGGAGATTTAGACTTTAGTATTAGGTATGTATATGGGTAATGTCATAATGAGCTAATGTCTCACTGGTAAGGCTAAATATAAGGTACAAAGATTTTGGATTTTCGGATATCCGAAATTTCGAAGTCCCAAATCCAAAATCCAAAATTTTTAAAAATAAAATCCGAACTCCAATCCATAATCCAAAAATTCAAAAAGTTCGAATTTTTGTTCTGATTTCAGGTTTGTCAAACTATGCCCACCCATATACAAGAGCAAAAGGAATGGCTATGCATGACACAGATTTGAAAGAAGAATGGCTATATGAAGTTTCATCTTTTAGGGTAGGGTTCAGATTGGGGGTTTACGTCTCTGATGATGAGAGAGGAAAATCCAACGTGAATCACGGCTAGTGAGGGCAAAAGAGATGAATCTCTTATGAACTCGAGACCTTGCACGAATTTGTGCAAGGTCTGGTGATTGATTTGCTTGTAAGGTTGAGAGAAAAGAGAAAGGAGGGGGAAAGAGAGGCAGCTGGGAAACAAGGAAATGATTAGGGTTTGGGGGGGTGAGACCAACTAGTCTCTAAGTTAAAATGATGGGGGGAGATCTGGGCCCTTGGATCTGATGATCAACAGCCCTGATAATTTGATCAACTAGGATTTTTTTAGGGGAACCTTTGGTGGTTGTTGGATCAAAATATTTGGACGGTTGAGATAGGGTCTTTAGGGACGGTATTTGAATTAAAAGGAGAATAAGGGAATAAAGTGAGCCGTTGATCAGATGGATCAACGGCTCAGATGACGGTGTGTTTGTTCTGTGAGAGTGAGGGTGAAGTGACACGGTCCGATTGATCTAGTAGGTGTGGCATGGATTGACAAAGTGGAAAGAGGGGAGTGTTTGGGTTAGGTGTATTTCGGTTTGGGCTTTGTATGTTTAGGCCAAAAATAATTTAAAAGGTAGCCATTTTGCATTTAAGTGAGAATTGCAATTATAGCATTTTGGTTGTTTTTTTATCCCTTTTGAAATTAATTTATAAATAAACTTAACAATTCCAATAAAATGTGGTAAAATTATAATATATATATATATATATATATATATATATATAACTAATTATTTTAATTAATTATTTGAAATACTTCATTAGAACATTAATTTGAATTATTCAAATAGTAAACTAATTAACTATTTTGAGAAGTAATTTACGAAATTGATAATAGAATTTACGTATAGCAATTATTCTTATCCTAAAATAGTAAATATATTTATATACATAATACTTAATGTTAAATTATTAATTCGAATATAATAGAGAATTAATTTGAAAAAATAGGTATTAATTACTATAAAATACTTTGAAAAAGTTTATTACAAATTATTAAGTATAAATAAATTAATTTTAAAAGGGAGGGTCAAAATTGGCAGTCAACAGCCACGAAGTCGGGCAAAACTTGTGATTGTCCTGGCTTGTATTCAATGTTGAATTCACTAACTTCGACTGCCAATTTAGCCAAAGGACTCGATAATTCAGGTTTATGAAGGACATTCCTCAAGGGAAAGGTTGTCACAACGGCTATAAAATGACATTGAAAATAAGGCCTTAGCTTTTGAGAGGCGACTACGAGAGCTAGGGCATATTTTTCAAGGTGCGGATAATGTGTCTCCACTCTCGATAAAACTTTTCTAACATAATAAACAGGAAATTGTGTACCTTCCTCCTTGGACCAGAACAATGCTTACCGCTACTTTCAAAACCAGCAGATAAACTAATAATTTCTCTACTTCCTTCAATTTTGATAGCAAATGAGGACTAGACATGTACCTTTTTAGGTCTTTCAATGCTTGATGTCATTCTAGAGTCCATACAAAATCATTTTCTTTTTCAACAGTGAAAATAAGTGATGCCGTTTCTCGGAAGACCTCGAGATAAACCTTCTTAGGGCCACCAGCCTACCGGTTAACCTCTGTACCTCCTTCACTGTCACGCCCCAAACCTGAAGAGGCATGGCCGGCACCCCGTGCCATACTCGGCCTGAGCATACCACTCTGTAACTGTGAACTCTAGAGGGGTAACCCTCAACTTAGTCTGATTAGGCCATATTCTGAATCATCTGAAAATAACGTCTCTCTCATATGAGGGGTAAACATACGCAAAAGCTGATATATATAATTGTGTAGGCCGACGAAGCCGCCATGAACATCTACTTCTATACAAAATATATAGGACTCATCTACAAGCCTCTAGAGATAACTGAACTGTACCATGGTCAGAACAGGGCCTCGACCTACCATCAAATCTGTATATGTAAAAATGGACTCGAAGATCAAGACCTGGAAGTAAGAGGAAGTGGAGCTTACCAACCAAGTTGATGTTTGACTCTGTCTGCTGGGAGGGTGTGTCCAACTGTCAATGAGGACCTGCAAGCATGAAATGCAGTGTCCCTGGCAAAAGGGACGTCAGTACGAAATATGTACCGAGTATGTAAGGCAACAGAATAACTGAAAGCTGAAACTGAACTTATAATATAATAACTGAAAGTAACTGGGAGTCAAAGATAATCTGAAGATATGCTTACCTGCTGATACTGACTCAACCTTCTCAATATAGTAAGTAAAATAGTTGTCCGGCCATATAACGCTCGGTATGTGTAATTTCTCTATCATTGTAGGCTCGCTCATAGGCGCTTGGTCATACTAGGATATGTATCTCGGCCATTCTGGGCTCGCTCATAGGCGCTCGGCCACAGTAGGCTCAGTATATAACTCACCATCTGATCAGAGGTTGCCCAATAGGGGCCTGCCCATCGATTATAGCTCGATGGTGGTGAAAATATTGTAATACTGTATATATATAGACTCTCTGCTAAGACAAAACTAAACTGAATATGAAGTCCTGATAAGGGATAATGTTGTAACTTATTAGACTAAGAAAATGTACACAAATTCAGGAATATGAACTTCTCTTTATCAAATACATATGGTTACTGGATCATGCCAAAATGAAAGAAAGGTTTAGCCTTAACATAACTTATCACAATATTACCAATCATCAAGTTGAACTCGCATCTTCTCACCTTCATCTACAACAATGATAATAATAATAATATCATTAAGTTACGAAAGGTACAACTATCCCACAACGAACGACACGCTTACTTTGTATTAAAACGGGCAGCATCTCCCATATAATCCTTACTTCCTCCAAATTCAAGATAACACCAACAATACAAGAATACAACAACAACAACATATATACATCATTTTCTAGCCTTATATACACCATAAAATACTACAAAACAGCCCAACACACACCAATCTCTTCATACACAAAACGACCACTATAGTAGTGTCAAACGACCCGAAAATGCTACGATGAACGACCAACCTACCACCCTTCATTTATATGGTGTTTCTTCACACCCTTCCTCCTCGAATACTCCACAAAACAGTAGTAAAACATGCAGCCCAAATGAAACAAAAAATAGTTCACAAAATAGTCTGCTACAAGTGAATAACTCGAACTCACGCCTTTCAATCACCGTCCCGTGAGTTCTTACAAATATAAAACGATTTACCATGATTTTACAGCGGAAAAGATGGATGAAAGAGAGAAGTAAACTTAACTTATTTGTTGGATAACTCATGTCCTATTTTGGTTCTTCAAACTCTAGTTCTTACCTCCAATTAGAACTTGAAAGGGAGAGAAAATCAATTAGGGTATGTGGGAAAGTTTTGGGAGGATTTTTGCAGAGATTATGTTTGGTTATTATGCCCTATTTTCAGTATAATATATGACGAAAATAGACCTTTAAAAGGCCTCTTTGGACGACCCGAAATGTCCTATTTTTGAGCTCTCATTTAAGCAAGTGGGTGATACACCTACTTGTCACCTAGCAGCCTGCGCAGTCTTGTAAAAATGCCCATATCTCTCTACTCCGATATCGTATTGATGAACGGTTAAATGAGTTAGAAAATAGACTTGTAAATATTTAATTTGGTAGGTAGATCATCCCCTAAATACAAGTATATTGGGAGAAAAGCTCAGCTATATTTGACCTAAATTTCAGCATATTTATGAATGTAACTTGTGATGATCTTTGCCAACATTTTTTCCACAACTCACTTGACTTCAAAACATAACACACGAATATTATAAGACAAAAATAACTCATAACATAATCTCCTTATCATTTTGAGCACCCTAGTCTCACCCTAAAAGTACATGTTATAACATTCCCAACTTGTCGACTTTCGACATAACTTATTTTCTTCAATCGGTTTAGCTTCTAAGCCTTACAACCCTCTTGGTACTTGCAGTCCATGATCTTAAATATTTTTAACCTCCAAGTTAACATAATAACTTACTTTATATACTTACAAATATGATCTCATTTCTGAGCTTACATCAATTGACTTACGACGTACTTTTGCGTATGAAAACATGGGGTGTAACATTCACACTCATCCTCTGCATCTAATCGGATCCTCTTGCCATAAGTTACTGATATCTTTGTCTTCTTTGCTGCCAAAAATGTCACCCCATTTACTTCGTCTTCTTCAAATATCATGTTTATCGTCATGCAAGGTTACCCCGTAGCCGATTTTGATGGTTATGCAACATCTTGATTTTTCCCATAGTTGTTCCTAGACCGATCACTTAAAAATTCTCTGAGGTGACCACTCTTCAACAATGTTTCCACCTCTTCATGAAGGTGTCGGCAGTCCCCAGTATTGTGACCACGTATTCCATGAAACTCACACCATAGATTAGGATCCCTTTGGCTAGGATTCGAGCAAATGGCTTTAGGGAACCAAGCCTCCTTTATGTTCCTCATAAAGTTCTACCAAGCCGATGTTAAACTTGTAGTCAGATAATCAAGGATACGTTGAATCCTGAGACCTTGATTCTTCTTTCTCCTACAAAGTTCTGCTACTACGACCAAGATCCATTTTCTATCAGAAGCAAACCTATCCGATGACTCAAAAACTTTATTTCCTCGCCCATCGGCTCTTTTATAAGGCTGAAAACGACCTCTGGAAGATCTTCAATCTGCATCAACATCAGCTTTAAACCTTTCCTGATTCTGATATCGATTTCTTCCTTTGGAAGACATCGAGTAACCCAATTTATCATCTTCTATTCTAATCTTTGACTTATAGAGATTGTGGGCATCTTTCAATGTGGTTTCTTGAAATTCTAACAAGCTTTTATTCAGTTTCCTAAAGGCATGGGAGCTCAGCGGGTTAAGACCAGTACTGACAGCGGCAAAAACCTACAATTCTGAAACCAGATTACGAATTTTCACAATAGTTCGAATTCTCCTTGGGCTATTTTGAATATATCCGCCTTCCTTTATTGGACCTTTCTTGCTCCATCATGATACTTAATAAAGTAATCTGCAAGCATTTCAAAAGAATCAATGGAATGCTAAGGTAAGAGGTAATACCAAGTTAAAGCACCCTTCGTTAGGGTTTCGCCAAATATCTTCAAGAAGATGGATACAGTCTCGTGTTGGGAAAAGTCATTTCCCGTCGTAGCAGTAGTGTAAGCCATGATATACTCTAGTGGATCCAAAGTCCCATCATACTTCGGAATATCCAGCATCTTAAACCTCTTTAGAATCAAGTCTGGTGCCGCACTTGGTTTAAACGAAAATTGCGTATACATTTTGGAATTCGGTTCTTTTAGTACTGGTGGCGTTCCCGAGATCTGATCCATCCAAGCATTGAATTCTTTAGTATTTTGGTCCATTCATTCATTCATTTCCCTCGTGAATCTCATGAACTCAGTTTTGAAAGGGTCGGTGTGTTGTTGTCGTTCCCGGATCCACTACCGGTACGTCCTACCACGTTAAAATTGAACTCCTCCCTTGGAGCGTCGTTACTGATTCTTTGAAATGTTTGATTGTAGGGACGTTGGAAGGAATCTTAGCTCCTCCATTAGAATTATTGGAAGCAACTGATAGCGCATGCTTTAATTCTGTCCACCTGGTCGTGTCTTGAGAGGTGATCCATAATTGCCCTTTGTTTCTCTCTCAAGATTTTGACCATTTCAATAATGTGTTCGTCATCCGCATCATCAAGAGAGCAGACTGCTCACATGCCGAGGATTTTGACCTTCACGAACTGGAGTTGTTTCATCTTCCTTCATTGATGGTCTCGCTAGTTGAATCATCACATTGGAACACATCCTCACGTTCGTTGTGCGCTCCAACATTATAGGAATTGTGTCACGACCCAATTTCTCCTTCCGTAAGACGTCGCGATGGAACCTAGTCTCTACGATTAGGTAAGCCTAATAACATCGATATAACATAAATAAAGCAATAATTGAACAGCTAAACTTCAATAAATACTATATAACGGTAAGATGCCGCTCATCATGTACAAGTAAAACCAAAACTCGAATATACACAACATTTCCCAAAACCCGGAATCACGAGTCACAAGCTCTAAGAAAAATTGTGTAACCGTCTCCTATACATAGTCTAAAGAGATAAGGAGGTAAAAACAGTATAAAGGATAGAAGGGGACTCCGAGGATCTACGGGCGCGTACAGATATACCTTGAAGTCTTCGATAGGCTACAGCGACTACACTAATAATGAGGCGGACGGGAGGTACCTGGATTTGCACACGAAAACAACTGTAGGAAGGGCGTGAGTACACCACAATGGTACCCAGTAAGTGTCAAGCGTAACCTCGAACGAGTAGTGACGAGGTCAGGTCAGGGCCCTATTGGAACATATATATATATATATATATATATATATATATATATATATATGTGTGTGTGTGTGTGTGTGTGTGTGTGTGTGTGTGTGTGTGTGTGTATGTGTGTGTATGTATGTATGTATATAATGAAGCAAAACAAGGAGATATCACAATAATAAAGATTAAAATGTAACAATGAATAATTCATGGAAAACACAGCTCAGAACATAACAGTTCAACAGGGGGATCTCCCGAATACCGTCTCGTAGTCCCAAACGTAAATATGCAGTGGGGGTCTCCCGGAATACCGTCTGTATTCCCAAAGTAAATGTGCAGGGGGATCTCCCGAAATACCGTTTCGTAGTCCCAAAGTAAATATGCAAGACATGGGGATCTCCGGGAATACCGTTCCATATTCCCAAAGTAAATCTGTGGTACATGGGGATCTCCCGGAATACCGTTCTGTAGTCCCAAAGTAAATATGCATCCAAACAACAAGGTTTTATAACCATGGCACGAATCTTACAATCTATCCTAAATACAAGCTAAGGAGAACAGGTCAAAACCACCAAACATGGTGCACATAGTTCAAGTAGACAGTTAAGGAAAGTAGCATCATTTCTTAGTCTATCATAATGCTACACAAGCTAATAAGTTCAATTAAAAGGAAAGACATGTTGTGCTTCAACGAAAATCGGGGTTTTCAACAAATAGCCAGTGTACGTACTCGTCACCTCACGTACACGGCGCTCACATAACAACAATAGTACCAAATCCTAAGGAGAGTTCCCCCACACAATTTAAGGCAAGTCACTTACCTCGAACCACGCTCAAATAAATCCGAAATTACGCTCTTTCAACGAATATTCGACTCTGAATGGCCCAAAACTAGCCAAAACCAATTACGTAACATAAATATAACTACAAGAAAATAAACTAACGAACAGAAACAAAGTTAAAGCAAGAAATTGGAAAATCGCTCAAAAAGTCTCCCCGGGACCACGTCTCGGAATCGGGTAAAAGTCACCAAATACGAACATTCATTCACTCACAAGTTCACTCGTACAAAAATCATCCAAAACCAACGCCTAAATCCCAGTCACAACTCATATTCTTGGTTGGGGAACTTTTCCTCCATTTTCCCAACTTCCTCACTCAAATTCCTTAATTAGATGAAGAACACAACAATAGATTAATGAAATATGATCAAAATAGAGTTAGGAATCGTTACCCAATAGCTCTCCCTGAAAATCTCTCGAAATTTCTCCTTCCACCAAGCTCCAAATTGGGATTGTGATATGAACTTCAAACTCTCGAAAATCCCCTTCTCTGCCCAGCGATTTCCGCTTCTGCGATCCCAGGACCGCATCTGCGATCTCAGGACCGCTTCTGCGGCTGGGACTCCACATCTACGATTTTTAATTAAACTCCAGAGTCCGCACCTGCGCTCTTTCGTCCGCATCTGCGCATGTGCTTCTGCGGCTAACCGTCCGCTTCTGCGGAGCCTTGTATCCCTCTCCCCTCCGCATCTGCACTACCCTTCTGCATATGTGGCTCCGCTCCTGCGGCTCCCTCGTCGCATCTGCGACCTCTGGCCTTTACACCCAAACTTGCACATGCGACCTTAGCCTCGCTTCTGCGGGGCCGCACCTGCGGACCTCCCACCGCAGGTGCTTCTCCTAAGTCCATTTTTCATCCGTTAAGCACCCGAAACTCACCTGAGGGCCCCGGGACCTCAACCAAGCGTACCAACACATCCAAAAACAGCATACAGACTTATTCGAGCCTTCGAACCACATCGAACTACATCGAAAACACGAATGATACACGGATTCAAGCCTAATGAACTTTGAAATTTCCAAATTCTACCAACGACGTTGAAGCATATCAAATCTCGTCCGAATGACATAAAATTTTACACACAAGTCACAAATGACACTACAAACCTACTACAACTTTCAGAATTCTATTCCGAGTCTGATATCAAAATTTCCACTGCCCACCAAATTCACCAAAATTACAACTTTTGCCAATTCAAGCCTAAATTTTCTACGGCCCTCCAAATCACATTCTGGGCGCACCCCTAAGTCCAAAATCACCTAACGGAGCTAAGGGAACTATCAAAATTCAAATCTGAGGTCGTTTACACACAAGTCATCATCCGGTCAACTTTTCCCACTTAAGCTCCTAATTAAGAGACCAAGTGTCTCAATTCACTTCAAAAACCAAAACGAACCCTCCCGGCAAAACAAAGTAGAAGAATTAGATACGGGGGAAGCAGTTAATAGGGGATTGGGACTCTAATTCTCAAAACGACCGGCCGGGTCGTTACATCCCCCCCCCCCCCCCCCCCCCCC
>ML280917.1:41125-55636 GCA_005239495.1 Nicotiana undulata
GCTCCAAATTCCCAAACCGCCCGGCGGGTCCTTTCCACCCCCCCCCCCCCTCCCCCTCCTTAAAAAAATCATTTATCCTCGAACAAGCATAGAGATATACCTGAAGATGTGAAAAGATGAGGATAACGGCTGCGCATATCCCGCTCGATCTCCCAAGTCTCTTCCTCGACTGGCTGACCCCTCCACTGGACCTTTTCCGAAGCAATGTTCTTTGACCTTAATTTTCTGACATGCCTATCCAAGATAGCCATTGGCTCCTCAAGATAAGATAGAGCCTTGTCCAACTAGGCTGAACTGAAATCCAATACATGAGCCGGATCACCGTGATACTTCTGGAGCATAGAAACGTAGAATACCAGATGACTCCTACTAGACTTGAGGTAGATCAATCTCATAGGCAACCTCCCCAACACGCCAAAATATCTCAAAAGGACCAATGTACCTCGGGATCAGCTTGCCCTACTTCCTGAACCTCATGACGCCCTTCATAAGCGATAACCGAAGAAAGACTCGCTCTCCAACCATAAATGCTAAATCGCAAACTTTTCAGTCTGTATAAATCTTCTGTCTAGACTGGGTTGTGCGACGTCTATCCTGAATCACCTTCACCTTATCCAGGGCATCCCGGACCAAGTCTGTTCCCAATAATCGGACAACGGCGGGCTCAAACCAACCCACTAGGGACCGACATCGCCTACCATACAGAGCCTCGTACGGTGCCATCTGAATGTTGGACTGATAATTATTGTTGTAGGCAAACTTTGTAAGTGGCAAGTACTGGTCCTATGACCCTCCAAAATCCATCACACAAGAATGGAGCATATCCTTTAGAATCTGAATCGTGCGCTCGGACTGCCTGTCCGTCTAAGGGTGAAATGTTGTGCTCAGCTCCACCCTAGTGCCCAACTCCTATTGTACGGCTCTCCAGAACCATGATGTAAATTGTGTACCTATGTCTGAAATGATGGAAACTGGGACACCATGGAGGCGGAGAATCTCTCGGATGTAAATCTCAGCCAAACTCTCTGAAGAGTAAGTGATGAAATGAGCTGACTTGGTCGGCCGATCTACAATCACCCAAATAGCATCGAACTTCCTCGAAGTCTATGGGAGTCCAACTACAAAATCTATGGTGATCCGCTCCCATTTCCACTTGGAGATCTCTAACCTCTGAAGCAAGCCACCCGGTCTCTGGTGCTCATACTTGTCCTACTGACAAAACCACCAAACATGTAGCACATAGTTAAAGTAGACAGTTAAGGCAAGTAGCATGCTTTCCTAGGCTATCATAATGCTACACAAGCTAATAAGTTCAATTAAAAGGAAAGATAGGTTGTGTTTTAATGAAAATCAAGTTTTTCAACAAATAGCATGTATACGTACTCGTCACCTCACGTACACGATGCTCATATAACAACAATAGACCAAATCCTAAGGGGAGTTCCCCCACACAAGGTTAGGCAAGCCACTTACCTCGAATATCCGACTCCTAATGGCCCAAAACTTTCCAAAACCAATTACATAACATAAATATAACTACAAGAAGCTAATCTAACGAACGGAAACAAAGTTAAAGCAAGAAATTGGAAAATCGCTCAAAACGTCTCCCCGGGCCCACGTCTCAGAATCGGGTAAAAGTCACGAAGTACGAACAGCCATTCACTCACGAGTTCACTCGTACAAAAATCATCCAAAACCAACGCCTAAATCCCACTCGAAACTCAGATTCTTGGTTGGAGAACTTTTCCCCCATTTTCCCAACTTCCTCACTCAAATTCCTTAATTAGATAAGAACACAACAATAGATCAATGAAATATGATCAAAATCGAGTTAGGAATCATTACCCAATATTTCTCCCTGAAAATATCTCGAAATTTTGCCTTCCACCAAGCTCCAAATTGAATTTGTGATATGAACTTCAAACCCTCGAAAATCCCCTTTTCTGCCCAGCGATTTCCGCTTCTGCAATCCAAGACCGCATCTACGGTCCCGCTTCTGCGGTTGGGACTCCGCATCTGCGAGTTTTCATTGAACTCCAAAGTCCGCAGCCGCACTCCTTCATCCGCATCTGCGGATGCGCTTCTGCGGCTAACCGTCCACTTCTGCGGAGCCTTAGATCCCTCTCAGCTCCGCATCTGCGACTACCTTTTTGCAGAAGCGGCTCCCTCGTCGCATCTGAGACCTATGGCCTTTACAACCAAACCCGTACCTGCAACCTCAGCCTCGCTTCTGTGGGGCCACACCTGCGGACCTCCCACCGCAGGTGCAAAAAACACTAGAACCAACAACTCAGCAATTCTCCTAAGTCCATTTTTCATCCGTTAAGCACCCGAAATTCACCCCTAGGCCCCCGGGACCTCAACCAAACATACCAACCGATCATAAAACACCATATGAACTTAGTCGAGCCTTCGAACCACAACGAACAACATCAGAAACATGAATTATATACGGATTCAAGCCTAATGAACTTTGAAATTTCCAAATTCTACCAACGACGTCGAAACATATCAAATCTCGTCCGAATGACCTAACATTTTACACACAAGTCACAAATGACACTACAAACCTACTCCAACTTTCAAAATTCTATTCCGAGCCCGATATCAAAATTTTCACTGGCGACCAAAATCACCAAAATTTCAACTTTCACCAATTCGAGCCTAATTCTACTACGGACCTCCAAATCACATTTCGGACGCGCTCCTAAGTCCAAAATCACCTGACGGAGCTAACGAAACCATCAATATTCAAATCTGAGGTCGTTTACACATAAGTCGACATTCAGTCTACTTTTCCCACTTAAGCTCCCAATTAAGAGACTAAGTGTCTCAATTCACTTCAAAAACCAAAACGAACCCTCCCGGCAAAAAAATAGCAGAATTAATACGGGGGAAGCAGTTAATAGGGGATAGGGGCTCTAACTCTCAAAACGACCGGTCAGGTCGTTACAAATCTTTAACATCATTAGCTTCCATATCTGATTGTTTTATTTTGCTAAGAAAGTGTCACAACCCATTTTATGAACAAGCCGTGACTGGCTCCCGATCACTAAACATGACCGTGTGAACCATCTACTCTTTTCAAATCTATTATAACTTCAATATTTATATGCAACAAGGCAATACTTTAACCAAATACTTTTAATTAATTTAAATATCTAATATAAACCAACTCCAAAACTTTATTCGTAGTAACCACTGAAATACTGCTAAGTTATTATCAAAAACATATGAATCTTAAACCAACGACTGTGTCTATGGAGCCTCTACTGATAAACTGACGCACTGCTCAGGACATGAGATTTCCTGGCCAGTTCTCTAAGTAAACAAAGAAACTAAATAATGATGAATCAAAGGAGTACTCCACGAACAAAAGTGGAGCTCACCAATAGCACTGGAAGTGAGGGAAATCCTAACATGTAGCCTGCTCGCCTGCAAAATCGGTTCCTACCTTGTACCGCAGACCAACATAGGTTCCCAAAAGAGAATGTCAGTACCATCCATTGTACTCAGTGAGTCACAACGGCAGGGGACGAAACTTTAATAATATATACATTACGAGCAAAGATTCTAAATGCATGTAAAACATAAAACTTATAAGAACAATTCTAAACTAATTGCATAATAGCAGTTTATGAATATTCTAAAAGAAATTCTTTTCTTTTTCTTTCTTACAAGAAAAATACTTTACTTTATACTTCAGGAGTTCTTACTATCCTAACTTATTTCTGTCTTAGTCACCATATGATCGGCACGGGTTCGATCCCAACCTGGTCGAATAGGCCCAATCCACATGCCACTTGCATCATGGTTCTCAACACTCATGTATCATACCTTAGCCTGCTAAGTAAATTCTCAGCAACAAGACACTCGGCTCGTGTGCTCCCTACTTTGGCACAAGTAGTTTCAAGAAGTCAACGCCTTGGTTAAGACCCTCGGCCTGGACGATGACCCCTTCTCAAAATAGAGGATACTCCCAAAAATCTTTTCTTTCTAAAACTTCTTCTTGTGACTTTTCATGTTTAAATATTTTCTGAAACATCCCATACATACTCATACTTGTATCCTTAAATGTAAAGCATGGCATAAGAATGAAATAAACATTTAAAAGTATTTCTAAAGATTCTTGCTTCTTCATGAATTTTCAATATGAAAATGGCATATAAGAATAACACAAAAATCTAAAAATTTATGCACATATAACATAATAAATCATCTAAACTTTAGCTAGAACAATTCTAAGTTAAATAGATGCCCACTCGCTCCAATTAAGTACATATTAACTCTTTTAAACAATTCATCAAACACCTTGTATGCATGTTTTTGTGAGTTAAACCACTTTAGTAAAGGGTTATATCAAATCACCTCAAAACTCCTCGAGCCAATACGTAGGCCCTAGTCCAATTTATACCCGTCAGACAATTGATTCTACAACAACCATTGCATTTTAATTAAATTCAAAGTTTCACACCTAAACATGAAACTTAATGTTGATACAGAGAAAGAAGGGAATTAACTATTCTATTCTTACCTAGTACTATTGTAGGATAATTGACAATAGGGAATTTTATATACCTGAGTTCAAGAATTAGTGATTTGTAAAGAACCCTAGAACTTCTCGTTGCCTGCGTGAGTATTGAGCAGCAAGGCTGCCTCTTCTCTGTTTCACGTTCAGTTTCTCTTTTTCGTATGAGGCTTGCGTGAGTTTAAGCCTTCTGTTTTGCTCTTATAAGGCTTTTCAGCCTTCAGACTTTTTAATTGTGTTTTGATTGAGGCTTCTTTTTAGAAGTATGTTTTATAACAGCCACTTTATCCACCACCCCCCCCCCCCCCCTTTTTTTTTTTTTATTCTTTTTGTGTTTTTTTTTTTAAAAGTTTTTTTTTTAACCACCCCTTTTTCCCCCCCCCCCCCCCCCCCCTCTTTTTTTGTTTTATTGTTTTTCGCTTCTTTTTTTTTTACTTAACTAATAATTAATGATACTCATTTTTAATAATTAGTAATATTAAATTATTATTATTCTCCTAATTGTATATCCAATTACTTATAAATAGGGAAGTAACTCAAAAATGAATCACAAGGGTTTAAATCAATAGTAGAAGTATAATATTAAGAACAAAAGCAAGCAAGAAATTTTATAATATGAGAGCAATTTATGGCCTTAGAGTACATATAATTTTCCGTGTCCTACAACGGATATTAGTTCTCATTTTTATAGCTCTATTAAGGGAGACAAGATCCACAAATCAATCTCCTCTTGAATGAGAATAAAACCGTTATTAATGGTTGCATAACAGTTGGCTATTAATGCAGAGATTCTTTCTAGCGGTTGCTTATTGAATGTTGTTCGGTTTCTTATATTGACCTCTTTGTTATCGGTTCCCGTGTTTCGAGATTTACACAACACCGATCACATGCTTGTATCAGGTGCCAACTACTTGCGGACTCACATCTTACCTGTCTTCAGTTCCACGTGTCATCTCGTCATATTGCCAACTGTCGCTAACCAATTTTATCTCATACAATAGGTATCCGTCGAAGTTTTAGATATTGTGGGAAAAAAAAGGTGTTACTATTATGATAGTCAGCAAAGTCAATTCCTTTCATTTGGAAGAGTACAACAACAACAATGACAAACCCAAAGTAATCCCAACTGTGAGCTCTAGGTGGATAATGTGTACGCAGACTTTACCTCTACCTTATGAAGGTGGAGAGGTTGTTTCCGGTAGACTCTCAGCTCAAGGAACAGCGAAAAGGCAGCAACCAACAATAACAACAATAACAAGAAATAACAAAGACACGACGTGTAATAACAAAGATCTAGAAATAAGAAATACAAGAATAGTACTAATACTACTGGTGAGAATGACACCACGTGTAATAACAAAGATCTATGAACAAGAAACTATAAGAATATTACTAGTACTACTGGTAAGAGTAGGAGAAACTCTTGACTACCTATCAACCTTCAACACTAATTCTCGACCTCCATATTGGTAAGACTAGGAAAAACTCTTGACTGCGTATCAACCTTCAACCCTAATTATCGACCTTCACACCTTCCTATCGAGGCATGTCCTCGGTAAGCTAAAACAATATCATGACCTACCTAATCACCTCTCCCCGGTACTTCTTTGCTATACCTCTATCCTTTCAAACCTTCCATGGTCAATCTCTCACCCCTCCTAATTGGGGCATCTATGTCTCTCCTTATTTCATGCACAAACCATCTCAACCTCGATTCCCGCAATTTGTCTTCCACAAGGGCCACTCACACTTTATCCCTAATAACTTCATTCCTAATCTTATTTTCCTGGTTTTCCCACTCATCCATCTCAACATCTTTATTTCTGCTACTTTCATCATCTGGACATGGGATTTCTTGATTGGAAAACACTCAGCTTCATACAACATAGTCGGTCCAATTACCACTCAGTAGAACTTGCCCTTACGTCTTGGCAGCACATTCTTATCACACAAAATTGCAGATGCAAGCCTCCATTTCATCTGCCCCACTTCAATACGATGTGTAACATCTTTGTCAATCTCCTCGTTTCCTTGGATAACATCCCTAAGATATTTGAAACTATCTCTCTTGGAGATGACTTGTGTATCAAGCTTCATGTCCACTTCTATTTCATGTGTCCCGTCACTGAACTTGCACTCTAAGTATTTTATTTTTGTCCTACTCAACTTGAAACCTTTAGAGTCTCGGATCTGTCTCCAAACCTCCAACCTAGCGTTAATCCTGCAATGCGTCTCATCAATCAGCATAATATGATCTGCAAATAACATACACTACGACACCTTCTCTTGTGTGTGTCGCGTCAGTACATCCATCGCCGGAGTAAATAAAAATGGGCTAAGAGTTGTTCCCTGATGTAACCCCATCATCACTGGAAACTTTCTGATTCTCCTTCCACAATCCTCACCCGAGTTTTGGCACCATTGTACATATCCCTAATCACCCTAGTGTACGCTAATAGAATACAGCTAACCTCCAAACACCTCCATAGAAACTCCCTCGGGACTTTATCGTAGGCTTTTTCCAGGGCAATGAACATATGCAAGTCCTTCTTCCTCTCCCTATACTGCTCCACCAATCTCCTCACAAGATGAATGGCTTTTGTAGTCGATGCCACAATATAATCCGAATTTGTTCTCAGAAATGGACACACTTCTCCTCACCCTCCTCCCCACCACCCTTTCCTAAACTTTCATAGTGCGACTCAACAGCTTGATATCCTTTATAAACATCACCTATATTCTTGTACAACGGAACCATCAAATTGTGTCTTCATTCGTCGGGCATCTTCTTCGTCACAAAAATGACATTAAACTATCCAGTAAGCCACTATACACCTGTCCCGCCCGCGTCCTTCTAAAATGCCACTAGGATCTCGTCTGGCCTATCGATTATGCTCATCTTCAGTATCACCCCCTCATGCTCCTTAAATTTAATACGCCTATAAAACCCAAACTCTCGTTGGCTCTCTGAGTTCTCCAACTCAGCAAGTACGATGTTAATGTCCTCATCCTCGTTCAAGAGTTAAGGGAAGTATGTATGCCACCTACAACTAATACATGCCTCTTCCACCACTACATGTCCGTCCTCATCTTTGATGCACCTTACTTGGTCCAGGCGCCGAGCCTTCCTCTCTCTAACCTTAGCTAACATGTACAGTCTCTTGTCACCGCCTTTGCCTCCAAGTTCCTCATACAATCGTCCAAATGTTGCAGCCTTAGCCGCAGTGACCGCTAACTTCACCTCTTTCTTAGCCTTCTTATAAAAGACCTAATTCGTCCTCTTCTCCTCCTCGACTGCGCTATCCACTAGCTTTAAATTTGTTGTTTTCTTGGCTTCCACTTTTCCTTGAATCTCTTTATTCCACCATCAGTCCTTTATGGCCTCCCGAGTTTCCATCTGTGACCCCTAACACCTCTATGGCAACTTTCCTAATGCAGTTTGATGTCATGTGTCCACATACTACTCGCGTTCCATTTACTCCTCCAGGTCCCCATGGCCACTAGTTTCTCCCCCAGCTTATGAGATTTGCCCTTAGTCAAGGCTCCCCACTTGATTTTAGGTTGACCGTATACCGCTCTCTTCTTTCTCTCTCTTAATCTCCAAGTACATTACTAAGAGCCTATATTGTGTCGATAGACACTCACTTGGAATAACCTTGCAATCAATGTACATGCCTCTATCGAACTTCCTGCAGAGAAGTTAATCGAATCTGAGTCTTGGCCACTGTACTCCGAAAAGTGACCAAGTGGTTGTCCCTCTTTTGAAAACACGTGTTAGCTATCACTAAACCAAAAGCTTTAGCGAACTCCAACAACAAAGTTCATTCCTCGTTCCTACCCCCAAAATCGAATGTCATACACATCATCATAGCCCTTAGCAATGTCCTCGATATGACCATTAAAATCATCTCCTATGAATAACTTCTTGGTAAGCGGAACACTTCACACCACCTCGTCCAAATTCTCCTAGAAGTGCCTTCTGACCTCCTCGTCCAAGCCCGTTTGAGGCGCATATGCACTAATCACGTTTAAAGTGAACCCACCAAACCAATAGCTTAATAGTCATTAGCCTATCGTTCACACTCCTAACATCTACCACAAGCTCCTTGAGATCCCTTTCAACTAAAATACCTACACCGATCTTGCCCGTAGCACCTCATGAATACCACATTTTAGACCCATTAACTTCCAGTGCCTTACTATCCACCCATCTAGTCTCCTGGACACACGCTATATTGATCTTCCTCTTGTGGAGATCTTTTGGAAGAGTTTTGTCATGTATTCTTTATAAATCTACTTCTTTCTTTAATACTGCGATATTGGTCTGACTGCTCTTTGTGTACTGTTTTGAAGTCAATGTGACTTATATGCTTTACACTGTACTTTGAGACGTTGACATCAAAGGTCTGTCCAGGATTTCAGTTTCTTAAAAGAGAAAAAAACTTCTTGTCTTTTAAAATGTCCTATATAAGGTAGAACGGGTCAAGCAGACTATACTTGTATATTAAAAGGGAAAAAGTGCGCATTTCGACTCCAAATCAAGATTGGATCCTTGTAGTGCAAATTAACAATAAAAATGGAATAGAAAACTATAAATCAATATCAAGCTGGTGATATCGTGTGTGTGTATATATGTGTGTGTTGTGTGTTTTCAATTCATACTCGTACCCTTTGTTGTGACGATTTGTATATGTACATTTGATTTTGACTAGTTTTATACTGACTGACACGTGTGGCAACTGTTATCTAACAAAAAACTGTTTTCGGTGATGCGTCAAATATCATAACAGCAACTGTGATCTGGTTTCTAATTAAAGGCTTCTTCTTAGGGGCTCCAACAGTTTTGCAGTTAAGTTAAAAGTAAAAAAACTAATTCTCGGACATATCATTAAAGCTGCCCTCAATTGTAGCTCAGTTGACATGAAACTAAAGTGTTAACTATGTTCAGTGTATGAATTCATAATAGTACATGACATTTGCTAAGATATATTTAGATCTGAAGAGAGTATTTCGTTCACCTTTCTTACAGAGCTTTAGACAACCATAAGCTTTATTAGGTCTCAGATTCATCCCATTCTGCTTTTGCCGAGAGAGTTGGGATGGCTTCTCCAGAGTAGGATGTCTAGCTTCATATATATATATGGTTAATGCAGTTGAGCTTGATAGTATTCCCCTTTCCTTTTCCCCAAGATGTCGCCAATCACAAGCTAGTAACCTCCTCGAGTGGAACATACACAAGAGTCGATGATAGTGCACGTTTTCTTGGTATGTATTTGTATACGGGGCACTATGCTCAACAGTTTCATATTTACGGGGCTTCACAATAAACAGGAACTTGCCGCTCCATCTCTGGTTAGCTCCACTATTCTCTTAGTCCACCTAGACAAGTTTGATCAACAGAAAAATAAATTAGATTTGCTATGTTACTGACAGAATTCACTTATCTTCAACCTAATGAATGAAATTCAGCCAATACAAATATAGTAAGAAAGTTCTCAAGGGACTTTAGGTAAGCTATCTTCTTCATTACTTCTGCACTGAAAAGACCTCCAGAAAACAACAGGAGAGGAAACAAAAAAAGATTGCTGATTTCATTCAACACAGGAAAAGGTGGGATTCCACCTCCCTCTCATCCCTACTCTTGTCTTCCCAAAAAGAAAAGAGAATACTGGAATTAAAAGGCTTAAAAGACAAAACACTTGAAGAATTAAAGTATTTCTATCCCATCAGAACAACGAAGTCATCAGTCGATAATGAACAATTAGAAGATAACATCAAGAACTAAAAAGTTACAAGTTCCTCTAGATAATGCTGAAAATCAAACCATTGAACAAAATATTGTATCCAGAATCCAGTAAGAGATATACATTCACAGAAAAATTCACCATTCAGCAATAAGCAACTTCTATCTTTTTAGGTAGAGCTACTCAGTTTTCTTCATCAATTATATAATATCACCAAGTTTAATTTCCACTAGATAATTGTGAGACCATGTTATGTTTGAAATGAAAACTTGAAGCTTTAATATAGAAGCATTTATGAATCTCATGAGAGATGAATGATTATACTAATAACAATCAATTAAACATGTAGAAAACAGACAGATCCTATCATTTCAGCGGGTTCAAGCCCACTGTTCCTTCGTAAAAGATCTATGAACAAACATAACACAATCATCAAGTCACATTTGCGATGCAACCGAGAGATGCCCTGTCATCTAGGGACTGAGCAAATCCGTAGGTTTGCACCAATAATTTGCTTTATCCGTATGTTTTTACCACAGTTACATAGGAGTTAATAATTATACAAAAAGAGGTTCTATGGTGCATGCTATTTAAAAATGATATTATGTTCACTGATGAATTAAAACAAGCAGAAGACTAAATATACAAAAAACAAGTTTAGACCACATAAATAGAATGAAGGCGAACATTAGATGAGATTGTGGTACCTAGATGTTGATAATTAAGATATTGAGGCTCAATATTCCAAGAGAATGACATGATAAATAAAGATGTAACACAAAAAATTTAAATAAGGTGGCTGAAAGAAGAGTGTTATGCTCTTATGGAAATATGCGATAAGAAGATAACTAGCAAAGTGAAGGAAAGATCTACATAAAGATTGTGCAACCACCAATGTCAATATCCACAAGATGAATGACATGGAAACGTAGATTGTTAAGCTGGATCTGCAGTCACGCCAGATTGGATAAGACTAGAAATGACAAAATATGATATACGGCACAAGTAGCACATGGGGAATAAAATGAAAGAAGATCGACTGAAATGGCCTTGGCCATCTCCTGCATAGACCTCTAAATATCCTAGTATATAAGTGCAACAATAAGGGAATTGAAGGTTATAAAAAGGTACAATGACAGGCTAAAACCACTTGGAGGAAAGTTGTCTTAAAACACGTACAGTCTCTTGAAATCAATTCGAGCTTAGGTAAAAAAACAGAAAATAATGGAAGTAAATGATCCATTTAAGTAAAAATAATTAGTTGTAGCGCCTTTGTTGTTGTCGTCGTTTTTGTTGTAGTAGTTGTTGGTGTTGATACAGCTACATTAGACTCAGTATTTGTCAAGAGAGGACTTATACGTCTGTGTATGGATACGTGTGAGATTGAGATAATGTCTAACTTAAAGAACCCCCTAATTTGTCACAAATTATTTGGTACTGGAATAACAATAAAGACCTGAAGAAAGTAGAATAGGTATAGAGAATTTGTGCAGACAATCTCAACTAATATGCAATAGAGGCATTGATTATTTCTTGACCAAGTGTAACTTTATTGATAGGATCGAGGCATTGATTCACTCAAGGAGACAAACTGAGAAATGAGGACAACATGAAGTAGACATCAATTTACACTTTAGGCCAACTTTTGCTCACTCAGGGAATTCTCCAAGCACGCAGATGCCCTTCAGCAACTTCCACCCCCCTTGTTCTCTTTCGCCTTCCCCAACCCCACAATCTGGTCCCTTTACCCAACCCCTGCCATCGTTGCCCTCTACCTTCCTTACCTAGAATCCCTCTACCCAGCATCATTCTCTTCCCCCTCAATTACACTTTCAGATCTCCTTCTTTGCCCCTCCACGGTTCCTGCCATCAATCATTCCCTTTTTTTTCTTTTTGCTGCGGGAACTTATAACCTTTGGTATTGCAAGATTTGTAGATAGCAAAATTAATAAGTCAGATATCTGAAACAAACTTAGTATCTCCGTGGAAATGTTAACACTTCTTATAAGCAGCCCAGAATTGAATAATGATATCAACAGAGGCCTCTTATTACAACAATACAAAAAGGAAGCTTTGCATACTATAGGTAACTCGCGAGCATGCTAAATTTCATTACTTATCAGGTAACTGTTTCATTCTAGCTGAGACGGGCTTGCCCCTTATACACTCAATGCGTCACATGTACAAATGCTGATATCGTCGAAGAACTTCTAGTATCCATTAGCAACTCATAAACCAATGCAATTACTTGTTTTAACAAAAGAATATCTTATACCAAACACATCAATTGTTCATCATCAACGTCAACACTTTTATCCAAACACATAATAACTTATTCATATAATCAGCTTCAACACTTAAAAGTACTTTTCTGGACTTAAATGTTTATAAGCTATTTAACATCAACTAACTCAAACGGGCTCTTAGCAAATCATAATTCATGATCCTATTAAGTCTTCAAAAAAGCAGATAAAATGCAAGAAAGAGCAACCATAGTTAAACCTATGTTTAATGGGAAAGGAAAACCTACACAGGAAAAAAGAACTAGGACTAATTAACTTTCGGATATCTCAAAAAACTCACCTGAGAAAAACTACTAGGCAAGATAGAAGATGTCATCAGTCATGAGAAGAATGTAGTGCAAAATCCTCAAAGGTGCATTTTTGAAGTCCAATTGGGGCAACCTCAATTCTCTAACTCTACAATTCCCATTTTCCTTTTCACATGGCCATCTAAAATGAACTCTGTTCAAATCCAGCTTCCTATACAGATACACAACTGAATCTTTACTGCTCTTGTTAGTCTTAAATAGTGTCCAGCCTACTCCAAGCAATGTCTTCGTAAACCCATCCATCGAATCAATCCTAACCCCAGTTTTCCTCGAAATTAAGAAAAGGGTGGTAACATCCCAATTATTGTTACTCGAATAAAAACTGATTTCGTCAAATGGGTTTTGATTAGATTTCAAGAAAACCAACTTGAAGAAACCCTTAGAGAGATTAGCAAAGAGACGCAAGTGAGAGAGAGAAGCAGTTGCTAAAGATGGAAAAGGGAGTGGAGCGGCGTCGTTTGATAATAAAAGGGATGAGGAAGAAGAAGAAGAGGAAGTTGTGGAGTGTGGTACTACTGGCCATGAGAAGATAATGTGAGAGAGAGATGGGTTTGGGAAAAGATCCATGCCTATATCTCTAGCTAATGTGGCAAGTCTATAAGAATCTTTTACTAATTCCTTTGTTGGAACGAAAAGCATAAAAGGGATCTTGCCTGTAGTGGTAGACATGGCTGCTATGTTTTGATGGAGAGTGTGATCACAACTCTGATGAAAGGGTAAAGTAGCAAAGCGGGTAGGATTGGCAATGGCATCTCCGGAAAAACGTACTAGTAGCTTTAATGGAAGCATTACCTTCCTCTCTCTCTCTTCTCTCTTCTCTCTTCTCTCTCTCATTCGGAGAAGAGAAATTCTTTAAAGTAGATGGGGTCGACACTAGAGGTGGCTAACGGGCCGGTACCCGGGACCGGACCGGCCCAGACCGGTTCAAAGCGGGACCGGACCGGCCCGGTTCATAAGGGGCCGGATGGGGCTGGGTTAAGGAGTTAGGAGGTTGAAACGGATTAAATTTTTAAAATGGGTAACCGGACCGGACCAACCTGGTTCAAATGAACAGTGCCTGAACCGGTTAAACCGGCCCGGACCGGACCGGTTCAACGGTAAAAAAAAAATTGTTTTTTTTTTCATTTTTAGAATCTTGTGGGTCCCACTAGCCATTGGCAATGGTCAACCATGGCAGGGATGCCTAACGAGTAATTTGCAAAAATAGCCCATTTTTTCTTTAAAAATTAACCTATTTTCAATTTACAAAATTAACCTTCTCTAAAACTATAAATAAACCCCCCCCCCCCTCTCTTCTTCATTTCTTCACTCAACTATCATTTCTCAATCTCAATTTCTCTCATTCTCATTCTCCAATTTTCAAGACTTCAAGTCTTCAATTCATCTTCTAATTTTATTTGGCTCTTTTATTTGAAATTTAATTTATCGTGTTTTATCATTCGGATTTTGAAGTTTGAACAGTTGAACTTCAAAATTGAAATACTTGCTTGACGTTTGATTTGGAATTGCGTAATCATCAAGTGCTCAATTAATCAATTTATTACCGAATTCGGTGCACTCTCTCCAACTCTTTCTCTTATTTATTATTTTATTTGCATATTTAATTTTTGCTTATACTTAAATTTTAC
>ML280919.1:0-14379 GCA_005239495.1 Nicotiana undulata
TTACTATATTTGACAACGATTGCTTACATTCTTTTAAGGTGTAAATTGAGCGTATCAATATTTAGCTGGTCTTAGGGCTAATTAGCCTCTTTTGAAATCCTTAAAATCTTGCTTCTTTCACTCTTGTTTTCTGAAGTTCATTCCATTTCTTTCTAAAAACTCCTGCTCTGTTGTTAATTACTGATTTTTGAAGTTATGCATTCACTCTTCTTTTTACTAACACTCCTTTAAACTCTTGGTTCTTGTTCTATTTTAAATTATTGGGTTTTAAAAAGAAAGTCACACCTGCTCGGAATACTCTGTTTATTTAAAATCTTGCTTTGCTTCTGACTACTGATTCCCTAAAAGCTATTCAAACTTTTTACTGAAAGTTTTCTAAATGTCGCACCCTTTTGATATTATCCCTAGACTACTGAATTTTGAATCAATCACTCTCCTCTAAACTGCTCTATTTTTAATTGAACTTCTTGTTTATTACAGTGTTTTTTTTTTCCAAAAAAAGAAATGCTTGAAACCCCACTGCTTTCCAACTCAAACTCCTGTATTCCTTTTAGAGACAATCCTAAAGGTATACATTTTCTTATTCTCAATGCTGATTTCTAGCCCCTGATCCACCTTTAACGGTTGAGTTTTGAATTTACCGCATTCTTGCTAAACTAATTTTCTAAAAGGGTTTAATGAAGTCTTAGGAATCACTGGGTTCTCGAATTCCAACAAACGAACTCTTACTCGATTTACTGATTTTTCAAAAGCTCTCTAAATTGTCATGAACTCCTGAGTCTTGAACGCTGTTTTAAATTCCTTCAAATATCTGTGACTGCTATTTTTGAATCCTTCAGCCTTAATTAACTCCCTCTCAGGTTTGAACTCAACTCACTGCTCTTACTAAACAAATCTTATTTTTGAACTCCTGTCTTGAGACTTTAATCGTGTTTGAGACGTGCCATTTACATATCTATGTGTGGAGGGATATGTGAGACTTTCTTTGTCTTTATATGTTCCCCCATATGTGTAGTCCTACTTGTTTTGTATGTCGCTTAGTATTTTGACCTTTAAACTTAGGGGTTCTGCCTACTTCTTGCCTTGTAGGATTAGCAGTCCTAAACACCCTCCAGGACTTATAGGATGGGACGGGTAATGGCACGCAATAAGATTTCGTGACCAAAACATGCATTTTAAATAACCTTATGGGGGTGGGAAGGGTAGAATACAGCTATGATGATAGGTGCGCTAATGCCACATGTAGCCGCCTCCTCGAGGTGTGACATACCGGGTATTGCATTGAAGTGATCCGTATTACTTTAAACCTAGGGCATTTCTTTTTTTCCAAATGTTTATGTTATTCAAAACCTCTAAAAGATATTCATACTTGTTTTAAATCCCCTCATATGTGAACCTTATTTGTTACTTGCTCGCCGTCCAAATTCACAAAACTTATTGGCTGGGACCCACAGTTGTGGATCATGAGGGGTGCCCAATACCTTCCCTTCGAGATAATTTCAAGCCCTTACCCAATCTTTGGCAATGCAAAATAGTTCATGAGTTTCTCAACTCTAGGTGCCCTAACGCACCATAAAAATCGTTACGTGGCGACTCTTCCTTAAGGAGTTTCCTAGAATGTCATCAACCCGATCTCTCTGTACCTAACCCGTGCTATGGAAAAAGGGGGCGCGACAACATGGCGACTCTGCTGGGGATATCTTCCTTAAGCTTATACCATTACAATTTGATTTGTGAATTTGGACCTTTAATTTTCATTTAAATGCTTGCACCTTTTCCTATTCCCCGTTATATGCCGTTAATTGTTTAATTTTCGCAAGTATTTATTTCATCCAAACGTAACTGACATATCTTCATGTTTCTTTGTAACCGCTTTCCATTATAACTGCTGTATTTCCTTTCTTTACCGCTTTCCTTAATGTGAAAATACATGCCTATCTGTTTTAATGCTTATTATTGCATATCATGCTCCGCATTCATATTCCACTTGTGCCAAACAAATCCTATAGCAATGCTTACAATGAGTGGTTGCGCTCTTCCAATATTATCACCCCCTAAATTTGGAAAGGCGTATTTGCGGTAAAACTAGTCGATCAGCGGTGCAGTCGACAGTTCCGTGCCTTCCCCCTTGAGTTGTCCGCTCAAGGGTACCAGTCTAAAACCCCAATAGAAACCTTACTCTATTGTATGTTGCATGCATCATGGTCAAACCTAGNGGTCGAACCTAGACAGGCAATGTGTTGTCCACACGATAAGCCATTAAGATAGCCTAGTCCGAAGTCCATTGGATTTCCCTGGAACCCAAAAGGACGCCTTCACGTTCTGTGCATTTATTTGGAGAACTTAAATGCTCATTGCTAATTATTGGTGCTAAATAGTCTAGTCCGGTGGGGGTAACGGCCTAACCTGTTTATCTTGCAGAAATGAGGCACGAGGTCCCCAGATTCGGCATGGTCACCAACATCCACCCAAAGCTTCTGAATTGTAGGGAAGACTTGCATTCAAGCGACAAAACAGCGGTAAGAAAACACCTGGGCAACTTGCCTTCTCTTTTGGACATTCAGCCAAATAACATGATGATAGAGGCTGCTACCACACTCTGGGATTGTGATTGGTCAGTTTTTCAGTTTGGGAACAATGAGATGACACTGCTGCTAGAGGAGATAGATGGTTTGGCTGGTTTACCTTGGGAGTCTCAAGGGTTATTGATGCCTGAAAACCGAACAGGCAGGGGTTTTCTCAAGATGATGGGACTGAAGAAGAATCCGGATTTAGTCTGTTTGGAAGACTCGTACATCCCCTTTGATTACTTGTACGAGAGGTATGGCCGTAGTCAGTCCTACCGCACATACCAGGAAGAATTCTCCCTCACCTCTCTAGGACACATTCACCGCCATGTGTTTGTCTTCATATTCTTATTTTTGGGATTGATGGTCTTCCCGACGAAGAAGGGGAGAATCCACACCAGGTTGGCCATGGTTACCAAGACTTTGATGGAAGGGATCGACGGATAGGATTTTAGCATTGTACCCATGATCGTTGCCGCCTTATACCGAGCCTGGAGAATTGTCAAAGAGGAGCGAAATATTTTGAGGGTTGCAACATGCTACTCCAGCTCTGGCTCACCGAGCATCTGCAAAGGGGTGACTACCATCAAGACATACATAGGAGAGTTTGGGACGATCATATCGCTTTCCATCATCCAAAGCGTATGAACTATATCCCCGACATGTTTGCAAAGCCAGAAAATGCCAAGGGATGGGTTGAGTTATTGAGAGATTTGACCGAGAATCAAATCCAATGGATGTTTGAGTGGTTCCCGACCGACGAATTCATCATTAGGACTAGAGATACCCCGCTCCTGATATTGATTGGTCTTAGAGGGACATACCCTTACGTCTTGATTCGAGTCATGAGGCAGGCAGGGAGGAAGCAAGTCATCCCAAGGGTCAAGAAAATGAGTCATCTCAGGGTGGACTTCCAAAATGATGACATCCCTCACAAGTGTCAAGCTCATCAATTGTGGCACTGTAGGATCCGTTTGGAGAAGGATACTATCGAACCTGACAGGTATCACGCCGGTTGCTCTCCTTACTATCTGGGATGGTTGGAAGACAATTGGGGAGGAAATCCTAAGCCAGATTTCACTCAAGGACATAGGGTCATAGACGAGAAGGCCCAGGCAATAACTAAGTTCAACCAGCTGCGTAAAAGGCTCCGTGACTGTTAAGAAGATCATCACAAAATCAACATAGCTAACAAAAAGTTGATCGAGGAATGGAAGGACATGGCCATCACTTCCACCCAAAGGTTAACGCACTTGGAACGAGGCATCGTTTACTTGGAAGAGAAATTCCTTAGGAGGATCGAAACTTGTCAAAAGACCAAGGGAGCTGAAGGAGGAATTCTAGCCAAGACCTATTTGCTGCTGGGACTCCGCGAGATGGGAACGTTGATCAAAGCGAGTAGAGGCGCCGAGTCTAGGGAAGGTCCTTCTGAGACCAAATAGATAGGATTTGTCTTTACTTTACTTTTTGATGTAATAAGGCCACTGGCCATTAGTAACATTTTATATTTTCGTATTCCCAGAGTCAAGTCGGATTTATCTATTTTTCGTCATCAATAAAATGAGGCATTTAGTATTAAAGTTCTCCAAATTAATTTGTCGCTAGGCCTACCTTGGGCATAAAGAGGTTCCCCAACTTAGGATGCGCTTTACATTTTCGCATTACGTGTTTAATTTATCGCAATATTCTTTATATCTCCACTAACGTCACTACCTTTTTGTTAGTTATTCCCCTTCCCTAAAGGTTAGTTCGTGCACTCTAGCATCAACAACTTATTGCACAAAATCAAAGGGTCCTCCTCCTACTCCTCCTCCCAGTCCTCCCAGAGGAAAAAGCAAGGGTAAAACTAAAATGGCAGATGCAAGCGGTACTAGAACAGACAACAAGGATGAACAAGTTGAGATCATTGATGGTCAGGGTATTCAGGTTCTGCACGAGGGTATGTCTCCACTAGAGAAGAAGCTGCTAAAATTCCAAGAGGAACTTGACCAAGTCAAGAATTTTGCCCACTTATCATTCTCCCTCAACGTTCCAGACGTTCACTTCCCAAATACTCTGAACCCCACTTTACCCCAAAGCGCCCCAAAACAACCCAATCACCCCACAGATCCCGTTCCACCAGCACCACGCAACTACAATACTCCACCTCCCCAAGATCAGACAAGAGACCACTTCCAGGATTATGACAACCCCATTTATGTGGAAACTGTAGCTCACTCCACACCACATACATATGAATCTGACGAAAAGGACAAGCTCATCAGGAATCTGTCAGAGGAACTCAAGAAATTGACCAACCAAGTTCAGAGCGTCGAAGGAGTTAAAGGGGTTGAATGATTGAATTATGAGGACCTTTGCATACAGCCCGATGTCGAACTGCCCGAGGGGTACAAACCTCCTAAGTTCGAGATGTTCGATGGTACTGGTGACCCAAGAGTCCATCTGAGGACTTACTGCGTTAAATTGGTCGGCGTGGGAAAAGATTAAAGGATCCTCATGAAGCTCTTCATGAGGAGTTTGAAACGTGATGAACTATACTGGTACATCAATCAGGATCCAAAGAAATGGACCAGTTGGGTGAATATGGCTACAGATTTCATGTATAGATTCAAATTCAATACGGAGAATGCACCGGATGTGTTCTACATCCAGAACGTGAAGAAGAAACCAACTGAGACTTTTCACGAGTATGCTACTCGTTGTAGGTTAGAGGCTGCTAAGGTCAGGCCAGCATTGGAAGAAAAACAGATGAAGAAATTCTTCGTGCGCGCTCAGGATCCTCAGTACAATGAGCGGCTGATGTTGGTCGAAGGGCACAAATTTTCTGATATCATCAATTGGGAGAGCGAATCGAGGAAGGCATCAAAAACGGTATGGTTACTAACTTTGAAGCCTTACAGGCTACCAATAAAGCTCTGCAATCCGGTGGTGTTTCCAAGAGAAGGGATGTAGGAGCCGTGATGGTGGAACAACAAGCCAAATCCCCTCCCAAATACCAAGTATACCCCGCACCTTCCTTCACGTACCAACCAGCTCCAAGCTACCAAGCACCCTCACCTCAATACCAAACACCCCCATCCACCTACCAAGCTCCACCACCCACATATCCGCCTACCTTGCCCAGATACTCCCAACCAGCTCCCGTCTATAATGCCTAAAAATCCCAACCTTCTCACTACCAATCACCTCCTGCTCGTCAAACCTTCCCAAGACCTCGCCCAAATTTCTACCGTCGTCCACCAAAAAAGTATACCGGCATAGCTGAACCCATTGACCAATTATACGAAAAGCTCAAAACCACCAGTTATGTCACACCCATTCCCGCTGTCACCCCTGAGAACCCTTCTCAGTGGGTCAACCCAAACAAAACCTGTGCTTACCACTCTGACATGAAGGGACACACCATCGAGGAATGTCGTTCCTTGAAAGACAAGATTAAAACCCTCATAGATAACAAGATCATCGTGGACAAGGACCCTGATCCTAATGTTCGCAATAATCCACTGCCTGACCATAAGGGTGGTGTCCACATGATTGAGGTTGAAGATGATTGGTATCCTGAGGGATCGATTGGGCTAATTGCCGATGGTGATCCAAAGAAGCCTGCGATTACTCTTAATCCGATCGTGGTCCAGATGCAGCCGTCTGAGGAAGTTGAGGTAAACGTGTCAATTCCACTTGAGTTTGAATCAAGTCCACCCACCGAAGGAAAGGCCCCAGTGCCGATCGAAGTCGAGTTTGTACGACCGCTCGAAGTTGCAATCCGGCCATCTATAACATATACTCCGGCAGGAATGAGAATGACCTCACCTATTCCTGTGGCAATGTCAACAACGACACCTTTTTATTCAGACGCCATTCCATGGGACTATACCGCTGAAGCAAGTAGGAAAGGTAAAGGCAAGTCTGAAGAAGCTATCACTTCACATGGTATGACGAGAACTGGCAGAGTTTATACCCCTGAGCATTTGGCCGAGTCTAGCAAACAGGCCAACAATCGTCCTCCTATCATTGAAATAGGTTCTAATGATCAGTGGAGAAAGATACAAGCTAAGGAGTATTCAGTCCTCGACCAGTTGAACAAGACACCATCTCAGATATCCATCCTCTCCCTGTTGCAAAACTCTGAAACTCAAAGGAATGCTTTGCTAAGGGTGCTGAGTGAAGCATACGTGCCTGACAATATCACCAGTGGGGAAATGGCCAACATGGTAGGACAATTGCTGGAGAGCCATAAGATCACTTTCCATGAAGATGAGATACCGCCTAAGGGGCTAGGGCATAATAGAGCACTACACATCACTGTACAATATGAGGATCATTTCACTACAAGGATCCTAATTGATGGGGGGTTCCAGCCTCAACATCTGTCCGCTGGTCACGATCAAGAAATTAGGAAAAGGTCTAAAAGAGATAAAGGAAAGAGAGATCAACGTAAAAGCCTTCGATGGTTCGCAGAGATCCACCATGGGAGAAATCACTTTGTGCTTGCAGATGGGACCAACTTGGTTTGATGTAGATTTCCAAGTGATAGATGTGTCTGCATCCTACAACTTACTGTTAGGACGACCTTGGATCCATGCGGCTGGGGCCGTGGCATCCACCCTACACCAAGCTGTGAAGTTTGAATGGAACCATCAGGAGGTAATCATTCATGGCGACGGTAGCAACCATATCTACGGTCGCCAGACCTTTTCGGTCATCGATGGAAGGAGAAAGTTGGGCGGAGAAATCTATCATAACATAGATCGAGTTAATGTTGTTGACAAAGACAAGTGGTGGGGGAGTAAGACCAAAAGCATATTGAACTGGCAAGGGTACGAGCCGGGTAAAAGGCTCGGTAAGCATCTTCAAGGAATAACAAAGCCTATAACACTCAAGAAGCATGGTACTACTTTTGGTTTGGGATACGGGTACACTTGGAAAGAGTTCAAGAACTGGTCGCCACCATGGCGCGGCCCCTACTACCCATTGGAGCAGCCAATACCCTGCATAGAATAGACTTTCCAGCCAGCTGACGTCATATATGGTACAGACGAAGAAGAAGCGCTAGCAGCAATGAGGGATCTCTTTCTGGAGGACGAGGATATGGACTGCTGTGTCATCTTTGAAGAGGAGGGGGAGGAAGACCCTTCCATACAAGTCGTGAGTAAGGAATCACGTCTCCACAATTGGTCTATCAGGACGACCAAAGCCCATCGAGCTTCGGGGTAGCAAGGCTAACAAAACAAACATTATTTACCGTTTATTTATTTGAAGCATTTCCTTCCTTTTCGCATTTTTAATTTCTACAAGAAAAGAGCTCTTATGTTCAAACAATTACTCAATTTATCAAAGCATTTCCAATTTCTTTATAAATCTTACATTTACTTATATTCATTTGTTACTGTTTTTGTTCCCATTACTTTATTTTACACAACATTACTATTACTTACCTTGATGAACCGACGACTGTGACTTGCAACGAGGCAACGCAACAAATGGATTTTGAGTCAGACGAGGACGATACCTGAGGATATTATTAAAGAAGTCGAGAACTTTGAGAATAGACCTAAGTCTAACTTGGACGAGACTGAGGTCGTCAACCTGGGAAACACAGAGAACGTCAAAGAAACACGCATCAGTATTTATCTATCACCGTCAGAAAAGAAGAATTATACGGAATTTTTAAGGAAGTATGAGGACATATTTGCCTAGTCATATGATGACATGAAAGGCCTCAGTACATCTATTGTGGCCCACAAGGTGCCAACCAATCCGACATGCCCACCAGTAAAGCAAAAGCTTAGGAAGTTCAAACCAGACATGAGCTTGAAAATCAAAGAAGAGGTCACCAAGCAGATCGACGCCGGGGTTCTCCGAGTGGTCGAATATCCTACATGGTTAGCCAACATTTTGCCTGTACCAAAGAAAGACGGGAAGGTAAGAGTCTGCGTTGACTACCGGGATCTCAACCGGGCCAGTCCAAAAGACGACTTCCCCCTGCCGAACATACACATCTTAATTGACAACTGTGCCAAGTATGAGCTGCAGTCCTTTGTAGATTGTTTTGCTGGTTACCATCAGATTTGGATGGACGAGGAAGATGTTGAGAAAACGGCATTTATTACATCGTGGGGAGTGTATGTCTACAAGATGATGCCATTCGGTCTGAAGAATGCAGGGGCCACTTACATGAGAGCCATGACTACTATATTCCATGACATGATTCACAAGGAAATCGAGGTATATGTGGATGACGTCATCATCAAATCAAAGAAAGTTGTTGATCACATGGGAGATTTGATAAAGTTCTTCAACAGGTTAAGGAAATACAATCTGAAACTTAACCCCGCAAAATGTGCGTTCGGGGTTCCTGCCGGCAAGCTGCTAGGGTTCATTGTCAGTCGTCGAGGAATAGAGCTAGATCCATCAAAAGTCAAATACATCCAAGAATTTCCGCCACCAAAGAACAAAAAGGATGTTATGAGCTTCCTGGAACGGCTCAATTATATCAGCCGGTTCATAGCCCAGCCTACCGTCATTTGTGAACCAATCTTCAAGATGCTAAGAAAGGATGCTGCCACTAAATGGATTGAGGATTGTCAAAAAGCCTTCGACAGAATCAAGGAGTACCTCTCAACGCCACCAGTCTTGGTACCCCCAGAGCCGGGTAAACCCCTATTACTCTACCTGGCTGTATTAGACGGAGCTTTCGGTTGCGTTCTCGGGAAACACGATGAAACAGGAAGGAAGGAGCAAGCAATTTACTATCTCAGCAAGAAGTTTACTCCGTATGAGGCCCGGTATTCTCTATTAGAACGCACTTGTTGTGCTTTGACTTGGGTCGCACAGAAGATGAGGCATTATTTCTGTGCCTACACAACGTATCTCATATCAAGGATGGATCCGCTCAAGTACATCTTTCAGAAACCCATGCCCACTGGCAAGCTGGCTAAATGGAAGATCCTATTAAGTGAGTTCGACATCATTTACGTAACTTAGAAGGAAGTCAAGGGACAAGCATTAGCTGATCATATTGCTGAGAATCCTTTGGAAGGAGAATATGAACCTTTGAAAACGTATTTCCCCGATGAGGAAGTATCATTCGTAGGAGAGGACATTGCAGAATCCTACGACAGTTGGAGGATGTTCTTTGATGGGGCCGCAAACTTCAAAGGCGTGGGTATTGGAGCAGTCTTAATTTCAAAAACTGGTCAGCACTACCCGGTATTCGCCAAACTTAGGTTCCCCTGCACCAACAACATGGCTGAATATGAGGCCTGCATCCTTGGGCACAACTTCGCCATTGACATGAATGTTCAGGAATTATTAGTGATCGGTGATTCCGACTTATTGATACACCAAGTTCAAGGAGAATGGGCGACCAAGAATTCCAAGATACTACCATACTTACATTGTGTGCAGGAATTGAGAAGGAGGTTCACGAAGATTGAATTCCGACACGTTCCTAGAATCCAGAATGAGTTCGCCGACGCACTGGCCACTTTGTCATCTATGATCCAGCATCCAGATAAGAACTTCATTGATCCTATCCCGGTGGGGATTCACACTCAGCCGGCTTACTATGCCCATGTTGAAGAAGAAGCAGACGGAAGAACTTGGTTTCATGATATTAAGGAGTACTTGGCAGAGGGAGAGTATCCAGAGCTTGCAAACGCCACTCAAAAGCGCACTCTACAAATACATGCTGGTACATGCAGTCCTCATATGAACAGGTTTATTCTAGCAAAGAAGATTCTTCGGGCTGGTTATTTCTGGATGACCATGGAAACAGACTGCATCCAATATGTCCGCAAACACCATCGGTGTCAAATACATGGGGATATGATAAAGGTACCTCCCAGCAATCTTAATGCAACAAGCTCTCCCTGGCCGTTCGCCGCTTGGGGCATGGATGTTATTGGACCAATCGAGCCTGCTGCCTCCAACGGACACAGGTTCATTCTGGTTGCCATTGACTATTTCACCAAATGGGTCGAAGCAGCATCCTACAAAGCAGTTACTAAGAAAGTGGTAGCCGACTTTGTCCGCGACCGCATTGTTTCTCAGTTTGGGGTTCCATAGTCAATCTACAACGATAATGGTTCAAATCTCAACAGTGACTTGATGAAAATAATGTGTGAAACCTTCAAGATCAAGCACAAGAATTCTACAGCATACAGACCTCAAATGAACGGAGCCGTCGAGGCTGCCAACAAGAACATCAAGAAGATACTGAGAAAGATGATTGAAAAGCACAAGCAATGGCATGAGAAGCTGTCATTCGCCTTATTGGGATACCGCACCACAGTCCGCACATAAACCGGGGCAACTCCTTACATGTTGGTATATGGTACAGAAGTCGTCATTCCTGCTGAAGTTGAAATTCCATCCCTGAGAATTATACAAGAAGTTGAGCTCAGCAACGCAGAATGGGTAAGGAGACGTTATGAGCAGTTGGCCCTTATAGACGGAAAAAGAATGAACACAATTTTTCATGGTCATCTATATCAAAAAAAATGACCAGGGCCTTAAACAAGAAAGTCAAACCAAGACGATTGTGCCACGACCCGAAATCCCACCTTCGGGTCATGACTGCGTCTAACGTTGAACCCGCTAGACAAGCCAACGTTTGAACTAATAAAACTTATTAACAACAAATACGAACAAGATAACCAAGGCTTCGATGGCCCACCATATATAAAATTTAACAAAATAACCCAAAATACAACATAACACCTTTCGAAATAAAACCCATAAACAAATCCCAGAACTGGTGTCACCTACTCACGGACTATCTAAGAGATTACTACGAACAAAAGGTCTGAAATAAATACATAAGACTGTCTTTGAAATACAAAGTAAGACAGAGCTGAAAGTGGAAAGTAGAAGGTGACGTCAAGGCCCACGAACGTCTGCGGGTCTACCTCGAGTCTCCTGTGTGACTGAATGAGATGCTCTGATCGTCAGTGATCTCCGGGTCCGGCTGCATAGTCTGCACAACATAAAGAAGTGCAGGTGTAGCATCAGTACAACCGACCCCATGTACTGAGTAAGTGTCGAGCCTAACCTCGGCAAAGTAGTGACGAGGCTAGGACCAACACAACATATGTACCTGTGCAATTTTATATAGTAGAAGGAGAAAAAAAAGAAAAAAAAAGGGCAACAGAAATAAGCAAGTAAGACAGATACGGGGAGAACATACTGGGGAGATAGGGTAACTGTATGCTAGCACAGCAGTACAAAGTAATAAATGAAACCTAAAGAAAAGGCATAAATATAGCTTCTCAAACATATAATGAACAGGAAAGGCACGGAATGTCCCCTCGTGCATAAACTCACAATCACTCGGCACAAAATGTCCCCTCGTGCATATATAATAACACTCGGCACGGAATGTCCCCTCGTGCATAACCTCACAATCACTCGGCACGGAATGTCCCCTCGTGCATATATAATAACACTCGGCACGGAATATCCCCTCGTGCATAACCTCACAATCACTCGGCATGGAATGTCCCCTCGTGCATATATAATAACACTCGGCACAGAATGCCCCCTTGTGCATAACCTCACAATCACTCGGCACAGAATGTCCCATCGTGCATATATAATAAAACTCGGTCAACACGGCATGTCCCCTCGTGCGACGAATAATAAAACACAAGGCAACAATAATATGAAAGTCAACTACACAAAGTCTGAAGTGCATGGAAATATTCAATACAATTCTATTGTTCCGGCAAGGAGAAATCATCATTTACAACATCAACAAATGCCCGACAAGGGTCTCAGCTATAACCAACCTCGCATCAGTAATACAATTTCAACAGTGTAAGCCTCAACTGGAACAAAGAACTCAATAACTCTCCACGTCATGAAACAACATCAAGTTTCACTTTCAATTCATAATTTACTCGTATTGCGGGGAATATTAAGAACATAGCAAATTTCATCACAATTGACTCACGGGCGTACTTAACCGCAACACATAGGCACTCGTCACCACGCCTATACTTTGGACATGAGTTGCACATAGCAAATAAAACTCTATACCTAATCCCTCAAGCTGAGGTTAAGCCAAACACTTACCTCGGCTCCAAAGAAAATGCAAGTCAAGCCTCGATCACAGCCTTTCCTCTCGAATCCAACTCCGAATCGGGAATATCTAGACATAATGGATTTATAATCATTAATAAGTACCCAACAAATTAATTTCTAAGCCAAGTATGCATTTCCCTCTATTCTTCCAAGAATACTAAATTCGACCCCGGGCCCACACGTTTAGATTTTCGAAAATTCATGAAGGAATCAATTACCCGGAGTCTAAGGATCGAAGTTACGTAATTTAATCAAGAATTTATGGCCTAACATGGAAAATCACGAAATTCCTAAGAACCCTAAAGTTTACTACCTAATTCAATGATTTTTGGTGATTTAGTAGTGAATTATGCTAGGAATTATTGTTAAAATTAGAAGTTTTATGGGGTTTTACTTACCTCTTACAGTGGGTGGTCGTGGAAGGTGATTCCCTAAGCTTGGATGCTCTCTAATGGAGTTTGAAGATTGAAGGAATGAGGAAAACCCGAAAGTTTGGAGTATTTAATTGGGCTGCCAACAGGGGTTTCCGCACCTGCGACCATAGGACGGCAGGTGTGGTCTCGCGCCTGCGAGTAAACAATCGCCCTTGCGGAAAAGGGCTTGGTACCCTGGGCTCGCACCTGCGGGTTTGGGAGCCGCACTAGCGGTCCCGCTCCTGTGGAATGTTGGTCGCCCCTGCGGAAAGGTCGCACCTGCGATGGCCTGGACCGCACCTGCGGTCTCGCGCCTGCGGCCTGAGTCTCGCGCATGCGGACTTTGGGCAAGGGGCTGGGGTTCGCACCTGCGAGGCTGGATCCGCAGGGGCGGTCCCGCATCTGCGGCTGGGAAACCGCACCTTCGGTCACACCAGCTGTTGTGCACCAGCAGTGGTTTTTGCAGGTTTTTGGCCTCGCGCAGGGTCCGGGAGGCACTAGGGCCTACCCGAGCCCCCGTCCAAAGATACCAACAAGTCCCAAATCATCAAACGGACTTGCTCAAACTCACGGAACACTCAATACAACGCTAAAACTCGAAATCACCCTCCAAAAACCCATGAATTCAAAACATAAGAACTTTGAAATTATAGAATTCACTTCGACGTGCCGAATCGGCCTAAACCACTCAAAATGACTTCAAATTTTTCAGATATATTATAAACGACACAACGGAACTATTCCCTATCTCGAAATTTCATTCGGACCTCGGGAACATAAAATCACCTCTCAAGTCACATTTCAAATTCTTTAGAAACCCCACAAGTTCATTAACTCCATTTTTCCTCACTTGGATCCGTTATTCACTTTCATATTCCTTTATTATTTTTCAGAAAACAATTTTCTTTAAAAATTCATTTCCTGGGCTTGGGGCCTCGGAATTCGATTCCGGGCATACGCCTAAGTCCCATATTTTCCTACGGACCCTCCGGGATCGTCACATCACGGGTCCGGATCTGTTTACCAAAAATATTGACCAAAGTCAACTTTATTCAATTATTCAATTCAAAAATCCCATTTTTATCAAATTTTTACATGGAAGTTTCCCGGCTACCTGCCCGGGCTGCGCACGCATATCGAGGTGAGATTAACGGAGGCTTTCGAGGCCTCGGAACATAGATTTAACTGGAATTACTCAGGATGACCTTTTGGGTCATCACAATCTCCACCTCTAAAACAAACGTTCGTCCTCGAACGGATATAGTAAAGTACCTGAGTTTGAGAAAAGATGGGGGTAACGACTCCTCATATCGGAC
>ML280922.1:0-16206 GCA_005239495.1 Nicotiana undulata
AACACCCCCACACTTTGAAGTATTTCAAGTTGGGTTTCCTTCCTTTCCACTTTTCGTACGGGGTGGACTTTGTTTTACTATGGGGTACACGGTTGATTATTCGGTTTGATGTAAGTATAGCTTCCCCCCACAAGTTTTGTGGTAAACTAGAACTTATCAACAAGGCATTCATCATCTCCTTTAATGTTCGGTTTTTTTCTTTCCGCAATTCCGTTAGATTGAGGAGAGTACGGGGCAGTTGTTTGGTGAATAATGCCATTTTTCAAACATATTTGTTCAAAAGGAGATTCATATTCGCCACCCCTATCACTTCTTATCATTTTGATCTTTTTGTTAAGTTGTGTTTCAACTTCATTCTTGTATTGCTTGAATGCATCAATTGCTTCATCTTTACTACTAAGTAAGTAAACATAGCAATATCTCGTACTATCGTCAATAAAAGTGATGAAGTACTTTTTCCCATTGCGAGATGGTGTTGACTTCATGTCGCAAATATCTGTGTGAATTAAATCTAAAGGACTTGAATTCCTTTCGACAGACTTATACGGATGCTTAGCATACTTTGATTCCACACAGATTTGATATTTTGAGTTAATGCAATCAAATTTTGGCAATACTTCTAAATTAGTCATTTTCCGTAATGTTTTGAAGTTGACGTGGCCTAAACGCCCATGCCATACATTGTTTGACTCAACTAAGTAAGAAGAAGCTTCAACTTTATTGATAGGAATAGCTATTACATTTAACTTAAAAAGGCCCTCATTCAGGTAACCTTTGCCTACATACATATCATTCTTACTTAAAACAACACTATTGGAAATAAATACACACTTAAATCCATTTTTGACAAGAAGTGCTGTAGATACTAAATTCTTGCGAATTTTTGGAACATGGAGAACTTGATTTAAAGTCACAATTTTTCCGGATGTCATCTTCAATGCAATCTTGCCAACTCCCTCGATTTTGGCCGTAGATGAATTTCCCATGAAAAGAGTTTGTTCGGGTCCTGCGGGAGCATAAGAAGAGAATAAATCCTTGTTTGCACAAATATGGCGGGTGGCTCCAGAATCAATCCACCACTCTCTCGGATTTCCTACCAAGTTGCATTCAGACAACATGGCACACAAGTCCTCCACTTCTACCACATTTGCTTGATTCTTCTTCTTTTGTGACTCTTTCTTTGGAGCACGGCAATCTATGGCCTTATGCCCGGGCTTTCCACAGTTATGACAACTACCTTTGAACTTTTTCTTGTTCGGGTAATTCTTTGGTCCAGATGCCTGCTTTCTTTTCTTTTTATTTCCCCGGTGCTTCCTCAACAATGTTATCTCCCATTATTGCCGAGTAGCCACGTGGCTTCTTTTCAGCATTTTTGTTGTCTTCTTCTATCCTTAGACGAACAATTAGATCCTCAAGTGTCATCTCTTTGCGCTTGTGCTTCANGAAACAAATTTATAATTAATAACACTACTAATATTATTAATAAAATTATCAACTCGGGTCATACCTTCAGCAAGGAGGTCATGCACGATGACTTGTAATTCTTGGACTTGAGTGATGACCGACCTTGTGTCAATCATCTTAAACTCCAAAAATTTTGCAGCAACGAATTTTTTAAGTCCAGCATCCTCGGTCTTGTACTTTTTCTCAAGAGCGTTCCATAACTCTTTTGAAGTTTCCATGACACTATAAACATTATACAAGCCATCCTCCAAACAACTTAAAATATAATTTCTGCATAGGAAATCAGAGTGTTTTCATGCTTCAATTACCACAAATCGTTCAGCCTCAGGAGTATCTTCACCCACGACTGGAACATCCTCCTTGATGTATCGTTGCAGGCTTAGTGTAGTTAGATAGAATAGCATCTTCATCTGCCAACGTTTGAAGTCAGTACCGGAAAATTTCTCGGGTTTTTCTGCCGGTGCCATTGTATGTGCTGGTCTTGACGAAGCAGGAGCACTCGATGAAGCACCCGTTACAGCAGCATTTCCATTAGTTTGGTTTTCATTCGTCATGTTTCTGTAGAGTTGAAAACAAACAGAACTTTGTTAAATCAGTGAAGTTTTGATATCTTCAAACTGAATACCAAACCAAACATACAACACGTAACAATGGTGAAGTTTTTATATACTTCAAACCCGTACGTATATTATTCCGGTAAAGTTTTGATATACTTTAAACCGGACAGAACAGATATTGGAGTAGAAAGCACAAAGGCTTTAGTCTCCAAAACAGTATACAAAATATAGATAATAGTTCAATATAAGTTTCAACACAGAAACGTTAAATTAAAAATTCCTTAAGCTTGTAATCCTCACTGTGTTAAAACAAAAATCAGTAAACAGAAAATTTGTAAACGATAATAAATATTCCGAGTCTACAATTTCCTTGTGTGTCCTTAAGGAATTTTAACCCCCTCACAAGTTGCCAAAGTAATAGATTAAATCCTCCCAGGATGAAACGGAATAAACCTTCCTGCAACAGTGGCAATACAAACTGCAGGATACAAACGAACTCAAAGAACGGAGCCGAAGTAGAATGCAGTATTCAGAAGGAAATTCTCGATTTTTCAGTAAGTGAAGAGTAAGCCATGCCTCGAAATTTATAGGCAATTATTGGAAGAGGTGTGATGTCTGTTCAGGAAAAGGTGTCTGTTCATAAGGGAAAGCAACGTTCAGCAAAGGCAGCGTTTTTGGATTCCAGTTAATTCCGTTAATGAATTGACTGACATTTAATTAATTATTAAATAATTAATTAAATAAATTTTGTCCAAAAATAATCTTATCGATCATTTTCCGAAGCCGAGCGACGACGACGGCGCGAGAGTTCATTCTCTTCAACTCCTTTTAAGAGCTATAAGAAGTGATCCTATATTTATACTCACAAGTATAGTTGTCTTTCACCAATGTGGTACAAAGTTCATGACAAAAGCTCACTTGATTCAAATTTTTCATTTCCCTCCATTTTATTTCCCACCATTTCCCAATTCACACTCTTATTCTTTAAAGCCCAATGCTTAAAGTCCAACAATTATTTCAAAAGTTCTCTTCATATAAGAAGCAATTTAAATATATATATATATATATATATATATATATATATATATATAGCCGCAGCAATTTTAGGATTTCTAGAACAATGGGTGCCACCACTCAGGAAATGAGAAAGAAGAAAGTATTTAGTGGGAATTAATTCCTCTTTTTTGGATAAATAATTCAAACTTCAACCAAGTGCATCATTCAGCCTTTTTGGAATATTAGACTAGCAAATAATATTAAGTTTATTTAAAAATACGAAATGAAAATCAAAGGCATCCCTCTTACCTTGGTTCTGCTTGTTCGTCTACGTTTCAGCTCAGCAACAACTAATTGAAATAAAATGGTCCCTCAATAACAGTAAAATTTAAAAATTTCCTTGATTATTTAAATAATACTACACAAACTAAAATGCTTTATAAGGTCAAATTAAAGGAAATAAGGAATTATGGCCCAACGAGTTTTAGCCAGTCTCTGACTGTCTGAATATTGACGTACGCTGAATTGCCAATTTAAACTACCAATGCCTTGTACGCCTTCAACAATTCTTTTCCGAAATAAAATGTTTTCTTGGTATTAAAATTTGGAATAAGGTATAGTATCAACTGGGGCAACTGCACAAATAGCCGATTTTGAGACCACTATTTAAGCCATAAGCGCTGTGTATATAAATTTGCTAGTATAGCCACTTTGAAACCAACTTTAGGCATACACGATCGATGTTGCAAAATTCGGCCTCTGAAAAATTTGGTAGCCATGGGCCAGTCTATAGTTTGCATTAGGAGTGCCCCGTATATGTAGTATATGAGAAAACTACCCTCAGCCCCTCAAAATTTTGATAACTCATGTTTTGCGTAAAAATTGCACGGGCACCTTATTTGGTCGCCCCCATTTTACCTATACTCATATTTTTAAAATTACTTAATCTATACCCTAATTTTTACAACTTCAGGCGCCTCCTTCTTCCTGCTACCTGTGCAAAACTTCAACTTATTTAGTGTTGAAGTTTTTACAAATGAACTAAATAACTTCAGCATCTTCTGCTGAAGTTTTTGAAAAAGCTTTATGACAAAACTAATGAATCCAGGACAAAACTTCAGCTTATTTAGTGCTGAAATTTTTACAAATGAACTAAATAACTTCAGTAGCTTCTGCTGAAGTTTTTGAAAAACTTTATGACAAAACTAATGAATCCAGGACAAAACTTCAGCTTATTTAGTGCTGAAGTTTTTACAAATGAACTAAATAAATTCAACATCTTCTGCTGAAGTTTTTGGAAAAGCTTTACGATAAAACTATTGAATCCAGGACAAAACTTCAGCTAAAACATGCTTAAGTACAGCAAATAAAGATCAAAACATCAGCTAGTAGAATGCTTAAGTTCAACAATTACAAACAACTTCAGGCCCGTCTCCTAGAATGCTGAAGTTTGTGTGATTGCCTTTGCTACTCCAGGCCCGTATGCCTGAAGTTTATGCGAAAAGTGAGTACGCTTGCAAATATTTTTGCAAAGCGGGTATAAGTTAAAACGTGACCCAAAAAGCGAGTATAGATGCAAATCCCCCATGTTTTGCTCATTGACATAAAATGGCCTTCCGGCCCAAACATATTATATCTAATGGCCCGAAATATCTATTTTATATATTTTTGTACAGTGACAGTCTATTTTGTATATGTATTTTGTATAGTGACAATCTATTTAGTATATATTTTGTCTAGTGACTATCTATTTTTTATAGTGACAATCTATTTTAGTACTTATAATTTTTTGTATAATGACAGTCTATTTTTGTATATATTTTGTATAGTGACAGTCTATTTTGTATAATTTTTATGTAGTGACAGCCTATTTTATATGTATATTTTGTAATATACCAATATTCAAAATAAATATTCTCCGGTCTAATACATAATCTAAAATGACTTTTAAATATTAACCTCATATACAATTTTTAATGAAAAAGTTGGTCCAAAAAGAGATTAATAAAATATTCATGTTTGATATGCACGAGTTACAACACAGGATAGGGAGAGTAATTGATACTTGGGGGGAAATGGGAGCCAATCCTCTTAAACAAATTACAAAGAGGAACTGGCAATGATCAAAAAAGACAATGTTGGAGAAATGGAAGGTTTCAAGAATTGAATACAAGATTTGTCAAATCTCAGCCTTTGTAATATTGATATTAATGGTGCCCAGACTCAAGCTTCGACCTCACCACAAATCATAAAATTGAAATCAAAACCCAGTCAGTTTAACCCACTGTGCTCAATCTCGTTGGCTTTAGATCTGGACGAAAACTCAAACATCGGCGACCCTCCATTAAATCCGACGACTCTTTTTTCTCATTTTATTTATTGTTTTTGGAGCTTTTGATATTACGAAAATCTAGATCTAAAAGATGGTTTGCTTGTTATATGGATTACGGTGACCGTGAATTTTTCGGCCACTGCTGCGACCTGTGAATTTTTCCAGCTAAACCATTTTGGGCCGAAAATTATTTCTCCAATGAACCTGTGTTTGTGCTTGTGGGTCAGATGTATAATTCGGCGGCTAGCCGTTATAATTTATTTTGGGCTATAAATGCATATTGCAATTTGTGGCTAGCAGCTAGTTTCTAGCGGATGGCCATAAATGAAGTTTGCTCCACATATTAGATCATCCCATTGATGATAGGCGATAATTACATATTTTAGTCTCTTTTTACACTCTAATTTACTGCACTTTAATTGAGTTTGAGCTTTAATCGCTAGTGTTTTGCACTAACTGTGTGTTTTATACCTTGTAGGAGTGATTCCGAGCTATATAGATGTTATGGAATGAATTCAACTGATTTGGAGCTTTGAAGTCTGAGTAAAAGCCCAAGGAATTAATCCGGGATCGTGTTCAGGGGTCAAATTTGATAGTTAAGAACAAATGAAGACACGAGTAGGCATATTGGGCACTGTCTAGTAAAATGGACATAACGTTTTTCTCCGAACTCTATTTGGGATATATAATATATTGTTGGAAAGCTAACGCAAAGGGCCACAACTATCATTTTTTACATTTTCCCAAATTCCGAACGGAACAGGGTGAAAAACGCGGTCGAAATCGAGACAGCGGACCTGGCGCGGACTGAGATAGAATGTTGGTAAATGACCGCGCCCGGACCACGTTTGGCCGCGACCGCGAGCTCAAAACCTGAAAAAATTGTCCTTTTTCGCGTAGGAGAATGTATAATTATTTAGGACCGACCCTACTTGGTATATATACATGGAAAAATGGTATTTTGGAGAGATTCGACATACTTTTGACACAAAATTCGACCTAAGGAGGCAGAGACACAATAGGAGCAAGGCGGGGAATTCTTCTACGAGTTTTTCCTTCCTCTTCCTATTTTTCATTGTTGGTTATGAATATTAGTATTGTAGTTTTACATACTATTATGAATAGCTAATTTGTTATCTAGTGTTTTGTTGGAACCTTTTGTAGGATAAATTCTTGTTATGTTTTTATATAATTTCGCCGTTGGATTTCTCTACTTCTTCAACTACGTGTTTATTGCTGTTGATTGAATGGCCATCGATTGACTGTACCTATTTATTATGTGTTGCTTGATAAATGATACATATTTAGGTGGTTGTTGAACAACGCCACTCCCATCGTATGTGAGAAATCAATACAACAAGTTTAAAGGTAGGTTTAGAAATAACAAAGCCTTGACGTGGTCATAATGAGCGATTAGATAAAGCCAACTAGCGTAGTTCGAGAGAATATGTCTAGTAAATTGTTGTAGTTGCTCGAGATAGAATTACGACATCTAAAGTGCTCACGACTAGTAGAGAATACATATGAGAAATTATAGAAAACATAGCGGGAAGGATTCCGACAATTGGGGAAATCATAACTCTAGACCTCCAAAACTTAATCTCCAACCCTTAGTATCTTTAGTTGTTAATTTACTGCTTTAATTTCTTAGTTAATTAATTAGATATATAAATCTTAATCTTTATAACTTAGAAATTTATTCGAGCTTGTCTTCTTAGCGATATTGAACAATTATGGCTAAACCTTAGTTCTCTATGGGATTCGACTTCGGACTTGTAAACCGGATTATATTTGCGATGACCGCTTAGTCCTTTTCATAAGGCATAGTTGGACGCGATCAAATTTTGGCGTCGTTGCCGGGGAACTAACGGTGTAGTTATAGGTGTATATATTGCTAGGTTTCAAGTTTGATTTTTTTTTAGTATTTGAATTTTATTTTCTTTATTTTAGTTATATATGTCAATTTGAAAAAACAAGGCATCATGAAATTATGAGATATTTTGGAGGAAACTACCCCTGGCAAAATTATCAAAATATTCCCGAGGACGAGTTATGTGCACCAACTCAAAACTGACTACCGGGTGAAATAAGTGTTGGATTTTGCATCTGTTACTGCTACTGTTTTATAGAATAATCAGTTGTTTAGTTTTAGGAGGAGTCTGCTAGAAGATTCGGAATTTTAATATAGTAAGAGTAGAATTTTAATTATAGTGAGAGTTTAGTAATCTAGTTGTAGGAGGAGTCTACTATTTTATTTATTTGGCTATTTAAAGCCTTATGATTAATAAAATTTCTAAAGACAGTTTTTCAACCTTCTTGCTGCTTGCATATTTTCTAAAATCCATAATAGTGGTATCAGAGCCTCCATTGATCTTGACGGATCTCTGAATTCGCTGAAAACCAACCGATTTCAACCACTTTTAAACCATACTCATTATTATCCATACTGATTTTTAACCAAATTTTTAACAATATCAAGCAGTGGTCTCTCTTTGAATACCCCACAAACTTTCACTGGTGAAAACTATCATATTTGGTCAGTGAAGATTAAATCTTATCTTGAAGCTTATGGTCTATGGGAAATACAACCACTTCCTGCAAATCCTACCCTTGCCCAAATCAAAGCTCATTCAGATGAAAAAACCAAAAAATACAAAGCCATAACTATAATTCAAAATTCAGTTGTAGATTCAATCTTCTCTAAAATCATTGCATGTGAGACAACAAAAGAAGTTTGGGAAACACTCAAACAGGAGTATCAAGGAAGTGAACGAGGCAGACAAAATCAGATTTTAAATTTGAAAAGAGATTTTGAATCTCTTAGAATGCAAGATGATGAGACCATCGCTAAGTATTCTGACCGAATTTCTTTAATTGTCAATAAAATCAGGTTACTTGTCGAGGATTTCAAAGATGACAGGATAGTTGAAAAAATTCTTTTGACAATTCCCGAGAGATTTGAATCCAAAATTTCCTCTCTGGAAGAGTCTAAAGATCTCCCTACCATCTCTGTTGCAGAATTAATAAGTGCTCTTCAAACACAAGAGCAAAGAAGGGCCTTCAGACAAGACAAAGTTATTGAGGGTATTTTTTATGCGAAACACCAAAAAGAAAAAGTCGATTATCCTTATTGCAAATATTGCAAAATGAAAACACACTTAGAAAATTTTTGTTGGTGGAGACCTGATGCATTATGTGAAAATTGCAAACAAAAAGGTCATGTTACAAAAGTGTGCAAGTTTAAAGATGCACATGCACAAGCACTAATAGCAGAAGAAGGAATTGAGGATGACCTTCTTTAGACTGCAGCAACAGAAGCTAGGAGGAGTGTTGAATTTTGCATCTGTTACTGCTACTGTTTTCTAGAATAATTAGTTGTTTAGTTTTAGGAGAAGTCTGCTAGAAGATTCAGAATTTTAATTATAGTAAGTGAAATTTTAATTATAGTAAGAGTTTAGTAATCTAGTTGTAAAAGGAGTCTACTACTTTATTTATTTGGCTATTTAAATTCTTATGATTAATAAAATTTCTAGAGACAATCATATTTTTCAAACTTAGTGTTGCTTGCATATTTTCTAAAATCCATAACAATTCACAACAATCTAGTTTATAGCATGACCTTTGATGTACTTACTGTTTCAGCTTCTACTGCTGAATTAGTTTCATGTGTTGCATACTTATAATAATTGCATTTAAAAGAATGAAGTTAGAGAAAAGTGTCTTCTCGATCCCAAGTTTCTTTCTCACGCATCTGACGTCTCTAGCTATAGAGCCCACAATACACATCATGGCTGCAGCATGTTAAATTGAAGAAATGGTAAACAAGTCGAAAGCTACATTTGTATGGCTTCTTTATGTATTTCTCTTGTATATACTATAATGTATGTCCCTAACTAAGCTGCAAATACACAAAAATGACTAGAGTTCCATTGACAAATTTTTAAATTTTACTTGAGATTTTCATCTGGAAATTTTTCATTATGCAATAAGCTCTGAGGATCTTCTTTCACATTAATCTGTTCAATTTTTAATGCAATACTCAATCCTAGGGACTTCGAAAACAAGGGTACATTACACGGTATGAAGAATTCATAACTACCAAAAAATAACCACAGAAATAGAAAATTGGTGCTTCTAGTGAGATATGAATCGACCACATTGTTGGCCCAAGTAAACGAAGATATAAAACAAGCTCTTCATTGGATTGATTTGTTTTACAATCCAATAAATTTCGGGTGGATACATAAAATGATAAATAAAAACTCCTGCTCTAACTGGCCCAAGAAGGACATAAGTGGAGCATTACTAAACTAAATGCTTGAGTTTATTTTCAACAACTTTGTTACACTTGTGTAAACCTTAAGTTAATTGGGAGGGGTATTTCACTATCAAGATGATAACATATTCCTGATGTTGGCAGAAAAAGAATTTGATTGTAAGGCTCATCTAAAGACCAGGTTGTGACATGTTCTGTCGCATGGATATGCACAGTCTATTGCCTTCATACCTGATCGATCAAAGTACCAATCTCCAACTGCAAGTGCAATCGGCTGTATATTGTTCCAATACTCATGTTACTACCAATGCTTAGACAAATGTACATACAAAATCTACAGCATAACAGAAAAAACGAGAAAGAAAGTAGGCGTACCTTGTTACTAATCATGGGAGAATTATCGGAAAACCATGTATCTTGCCTCTCCGATTGGCAGTGGGCGAAGCATGAGTTTATAAACAAACCATTTTGTCTTGAAGCGGCAAATCTTTTAACTGTATTAAGCATATGAATCCTAAAACCTGTTCAATATATATTTAGCAACATGTGAGTTCATGATCTCAAACTTTTGAAAAGCGGTTAACTACTTGACAGTTTGAGCAGGTCATACCTTGCAGAAATTGAATCTGAGAAGGAGAACATCTTTCATTATTGAGTGTACAATCGTGCCATACGCCATGAGGATCAGCTCCCCGAGGAGCCAAACTTTCCTGAAGCTGTAATACGTGCAACAGAGAGGATTTCCATCATTTTAAAGGGAATGGACAAAAACGGTAGTGTATCGAAATTAACCTTAAAATCATCTCTAAATAAAAGAAGAGCAACAAACATGGAGTTAAGAATTTACCTGCCAGGAATCATAGGCAGCATTCAGCAGGAAAAGAGGGGTCTTGACGTTGTTGATTAAATTCTCAGGAAAGAAGCACTGTAAATGGGAAATACACAACTTTTATTATGAAAACAAGAAGCTCTCCAGATGCTGGAAAGAAAAATTAATTGAAAGGGACTTACAGAGGTTGCATCAAGGTGGTTGGTGCACGTTCTTGGTAGCGTCTTATGAAGACCCTGTTACAAAGCAGGAACATTTCAGCTAAGCAAGGCTTGAAGCAAAGGTATACAGCAATTCAGAAGAGACTTTCTTTAACAGATTTTTGTTATTTGATGAATCATTTAGGCGGTAAACATTTTTAGCATGGGACAATACAAGCTATCTTGCTGAAATTGCTTTGTGAGTCTGATTCTTTTCCCCAATTTCTCTAAGGTTGCATAGACAGGATTAGCGATAAAGCATCTCCATTAATTTCATAGAAAATTGATAACAGTTTATCTACTGGGAAAACAAATGCTTCGGACGTAAACACCATTCAACAAAGCCTGCTAAAAGTTAACTTGAAGAAATTGACCAATATAGAATATGAGTTTGCTCATTACCTGTAACTTAACCACACCTCCAAAGAAATTTCTCAGGGAGCGCCCTCCAGATACATCAACTCTGTAAAAAAGACCATTATATCATTTCACTAAATTAACAAAAAGAGTCGAAGCGCAGAACTTTTTTAGTTCAAGAAGTATTTGAAGGGTAAAAAGAATAGGAAATTACGCGTCCATAAATAATCCAGCATCACTCAGGCACTTCACTTTAGTACTATATGGGAGCAAATTGCGGAAGTCATCACAATGCAAGATTGAAGCTAGACCACCAGCAGAACACCCAGAGAGAAGAGCCTAAAAAACAAATTCTGATATTTACAATATGAACGACTAAAGCAAATGAGATGAGAGGTGAACATTATGATTGTACCTGCTTGGCATATCGCATCCCTTTTGACATTAACTCGTTCATTGCAGCCTCATATATGCGCTTGCCTCTAAATTGCAATTGTGCAGCCTGGGGAAAATGTCAAAAAATTAAACATAACTATTGCATACGACCAAATAACCAACAATCTCATCCTCAAAACTATATAATAAACTACAGGCAGTCATATCTCCTAATAACGTCACAAGAAAATGCCTCTCATTCTTTCTCAGTTTTAAGTTTGTAATATATGTAGGCAATACTGTTAATGTTAACCTACTGATCAAAATTTCAAGGACACTCATCTCTGTTTTAATCATACTAACATTGAGATAAAAGAAAAAGAAGGACAAAAAAAAGAGCCAAAAGACCAATATCTTCTTTACTCCAAAAAGAAGAGTATTATTTTTATAAGTGCCTTTTTCCTGCACTGCCACTCTAAATCAAAAGGAGAAGGAATAAGAATACCAGAATATGAAGAATGTGAAGAAGCAAAAAGATAAAAGTAAAGGCAATGTCCAAAAGTGAACAACAGTGTGGAGCCATCATGGTGGTTGCAAATTGAAAAAGTAACATATTCCAGCTTTTATTTCTTTTCCATTCAATTACTTTTTCAGACAAACAGCACACTTGCATGATTAGTGAAAACTAAATAGAGAAATGGGGGTATGATCTTACAAACCTTATTTTCGCTATCTCCTGTAAAGGAAGCGCCATCACAGTAGCGAACTTTTACTCTATTCCAGTTATAAAAATCTGCTCACAAAAAGCATATCAGTGACGAAATCTCCACAATATGTTCAATCTCATTAAAGAAACAGTCGCATATCAGTAACTAAATGGACCTGGATTTTCTTCGGCCTTGTTACTCAAAATCCCAGTAAACGGGATCTGTTTTTCCATGTAATTCGATGATCCCCGCCTTGTCTTTTTGCGATAAACACAACTTCTAATATTGTTACACCATCCTCCACCCTGCCACAAGAAGTCACTGAGCTTTAGAAGCTGAAGCAATAATAGCAATAGCGAAGCTGGAATAACTTCTTTTTTTCAAAAGCGTCACGCCTACAATTCCATTCCCCACACATTAGAAAAGCATACCAGAGAGGAAAGAAGTCAAATTCCATAATTATGTTAAAAGGCTGGCAATAAGTACCTAACATCAACATCAAATACAACTTGTCTCCAACATCTATTTAAACAACAGAAGCACTAAAGCTACTGACAAGCACAAATGAAAAAAAACAAAATTGGGGAAAAAATAGTAACAAACAACTGAAACTCAATACCAGTAAAACTGGTTAATTAATAAAGACACCACAAAAGACAACATAGACATGCAATTCAAAAAGTTGACTACTTAAGACAATTAAAATAGCATTAAAAGATGAGTGCTGAAACTGTGTAATTCAATGAATGAAGCAGTTATTAGCACACCTCCAATTCAACGAGCCAACTGTTTGCCCCAGAACCATAACCTCGATGGATGTGGTAACCTGGCAGTGTTCCATCCAAACACACTGTAGAAAAGGTAAAAAAGATGAAAGTCAAAAAACAACGCGATCACTTTTCCAGAAAAATCTTACTATATGGCAAGAACTTATTAAGGCCCACTAATAATTAAAGCTGAGCTAAGCTAATTAGCCACAGGGAGAAAGTTCAGACAAATCTATTAATCAACCACTTGGCCTTTTTATTTTCACACAGATGATAGAGGACTGAATTTGTTACAAGTTGTTGACAAGAGTCAATTTAACTAATTTTGTAAGTTAAATCAGAATAGATTAATATATTATTTTATTCACATATTCAAAATCTAGACAATAGTAATGTTAGGATGCTGACCTGTTCAACTAATTTCAATCATAAGGAAGCAAAAAGCGTAACAGCTTAGGTGATACAGGGATTAGAAAAAAAAAAAAAAAGGAATCACCAGTAACAAAACAAAGAACAGCTGGCGGAGATGTCAAATCGCCCCTTATAGAAAATTGCAGAAGTTTTGTTATAGATAAATTAGAATATGAAGAATCAGTGAAAGAAAATCTAAGGCAAGATCTTTACTGGGTTGTTGTAAAATACTCTAATCAAATGGGAACTAAGACGCAATCCTATAGTACAAAAGGCAAGAAACTGAAATAGAAAAACAATTACTAGTAAAACATATCCAAATCAAAGAAACAACTTTTCAAGGAAAAACATAACAATGAGAAAAATTATTGTACTGGAATTAGAAAATTCATATGTAGAAGAAATGAGAATGTGATATAGTGAGCTAACCAGCTCCTCGGGCGCCAGCACCATGAATGAGTGTAAGACCAACCATAAGAGGAGTTGGACCACCAGCTGCAGCAGCTTCATATACACTCTCCAAGAATACCCCTTCGGTTTTATTGAAAAAAAATTCTTCAAATTCATAAGAATCTACTAATTTGCTAACCACAAAAATAGCACCCAAAAACCACATGAAAAGTTTCGCCATGGCTCTCATTTTCAAGCTCTCTCTGCTGTCACCACACCAATCTTGGGTACGAGAGAGAGAGAGAGAGAGCAAGAAAGAATAAAGAATGGAACTTAAGGTTTTGTTTTTATAATAAGTGCTAATCGTTTAGCTTTATGTGATTTAACGCGGAAAACAGGCAACAAATGTAACAAATTTGTCTCTCGGACAGAGATTTTCTGAATCTTGGTTTAAAAACAATGCGGGAGGGGGGGGGGGGGGGGGGGGGGGGGGGAGTTTGCGTAAGAGGGAGGATGGGTTAAATTCAAAAATTAAAGATCTAAGTAAATGTAATGGGGGGAATGAAGTGAAGTGAAGAATTGGTACATCCCAGTGTTCTTACCCGCAATTTAAAGCATTTCCTGTTTTTATATATAAAGAGATTGTACTATATTCAAACTTTGTAATATTGTATGCATTAATATATAATACTCCGTTAAAGTGTTGATTAATTTAATAAAAATGCAAAGGTTAATTTTGATACCAAAAGTACTAAAGACGGCCACGCATAGAATCTTAACAGAAGTATAGCAAATACTAGAATGACGGCAATTTGATGGTGAAAAGAGTAATATATGACGCTTTGCATTTTGAGATGGGGAAACCCGTGGGGTAAAAAAGTTATCCTAATTCGATGTTTAATTAGTGTTAGTGTAAACACTTCTCCAACAAAATCATATTAAGCAGTTGTAGAACAAAAATATGTACTAAATTATGTACTAATGAAATGTACATTGTATGATAATTAGTGTATGTATTACTTTTAAGAGTTAGTATTACTTTTTAGATATTACTATCACGGCAAAAGTTGTAAAGTAGGAAAATTCCCACAAACCAAAGTAAATACGTGGAAATAAAAGTTAAATTAACTAACGAGAATAAAAGCACTTAAGACACTTCCTGAAAAGGTGAAAATGTTAGATATGCCACTATCAAATCCTAGTGCATGAATAACTAATTAATTAACAATTTATAATATCTATATGGATAGTATTAAATGAATTTGGCAATGCTAGGCACATATTAATCAGGTAATTATTAATGTTCACTTGCAACTTAGAAAGGTTTATTCAAAACATTCCTTACAAATAACGGCGGCCATTTTATACCATTAATTAGTTCAAATTACAAGATCTGTAATCTTAAAAGTGAATCGAAAAACTATAAAAAGAAGTACCCGTATTAACCATTCATATTATATTTCAATCCTACTTGTGAAAACAAAAACTAATCATCTAAAGTTTATAATCCAAACACGCCCTAAGCAGTAAACAGAAACTATAAAGCGCGTGATATCCACTCTGTTAGTTGAAGACAGCTATTGGGGGCAATCAAATGCATTTCTGCGGAAAGATATGGTACGTAGGATCCTTCTGATTCGAATCATGGCCGTTGATTAATTGATATTTTTTAAAACACAGGTCCCATATGAGGGGGTTTGTCTGTTCTAATTATAAGTCGAATGTGCGGTGATCGTGTTCTACGGAGAGCGGTGATCGCGCCAAATCCACAGGTTTTCAATTCTCTCTTTTTTGTTTTAGTAAGTTGTTTTCCTTTTTTCTTTTTTATGGTGGGAATTAAAAAAATGAAAATATTTTCCTCAAGGTTAAGTGCATGGCATGCGTCAGAGGTCAAAGCAGGTATTGGTCAATATCATGATCATTGTCACGGGTAAAAAAATGTAGTAAGTAATATTATACTACTTCCAATGAACTATACCACACTACAAGAAATATAAATTTAAACAGTCTCAAATTCTATGGCAAACTGCATTTAATGTGGATTCTTATTCTCCATTGATATAATCTATAGGTGTCTAACGGGTTGACCCGGAACCGGATCGGCTCAGACCGGTTTAAACCGTAACCGGACCGGCCCAGTACGTAGGGGGCCGGGTAGGGCTAGGTAGGAGGGGTAGAAGGGTTGGTCCGTTTACATTTCTGTACCGGTAAGTCGGATCGGTCAAACCCGGTCAACATGAACAGTGTTGTGTACCGGTTTAACCGGCCCGGACCGGACCGGTACAATGGCTAGAATTTTTTTTTTTTGTTTTTTTTTTTTGAAATGTGGGCCCCACTTGAACGTTGGCAACGGTCACCCAGGCAGGGATCTGTTGCCCAACGGATGAATTGCACTGATAGCCCTTTTTTGGGCCTTTTTTTCTTTAAAATTTAACAGTTTTCAAATTTACAAAATTAACTTTCTCTAAAACTATAATACATCCCCCCCCCCCCCCCCTCTTCTTCTTTTCTTCCCCCATCCCCCAATTTTCCCCCTTCCCCAATT
>ML280923.1:2291-23248 GCA_005239495.1 Nicotiana undulata
CATAGGTGAGGTGACGAGTACCTATGCAATGTGTGTCAAGCATGCCCGTGAGTCTATTTTGATAGAAATTGCAGTATTTCTTCCATGTTTAGTATATTATGAGATTGTCTTTACTTGGTAATTTATTCTTGATTGAAAGCATTGGCTATTGAGTTTGAGAAGTATTGATACGAATGGTAATACATGTGTAGAGTACGTGATTGAGGTAATTGGTTATAGCTGAGATCCTTGCCGGGCATTTCTTGAGTTACTACTTGATGTTTCCCCCTTGCCGGTGTTCTGAGTTGCTTATTTCCACTATGTTGTACTACTTGCCATTTATCTGTTATTGTTTGGTGAGGAAGAGTGTAAAGCACGAAGGGTGATGTCGTGCCATGATACTTGATTTCATTGCATAGTGAGGAAGAGTGTAAAGCACGAAAGGTGATACCGTGCCATGATTTTATTGATTATAAGCACGAAGGTAAATGTCGTGCCATGATTCATTGTACATTGCATTGTGAGGAAGAGAGTAAAAGCATGAAGGGTGATGTCGTGCCATTGTTTATTTTTTTTTCCTGACATTTATATTGTTTCGTTGTTAATTATGTTGGGTTGTTTCTCTGGATCACTTCTACCTGTCGATGTGACCGCTTTATTTCACTTGTCCCCCCTTTACTGCTCCCGTATCCCCTACTTGTCGGTTTATCTCCTGCCTTGTGTTACTTCCTGTTACCTGCTGTAGAATANACGTTCGTGGGCCTTGGTTTCTCTCCTACACTTGGATTTCCTCATTGTCTTGCCTTTTTCTTCTAGTTCCAAGACAATTATGTATTTCTTTCAGACTTTGTATTTAGCACTCAGTTAGTTAATTCGTGAGGTTGTGACACTCCGGTTTTGGGATATTTGCGATGTTGTTACCTTTATCATTTCATTTTTCGTTTTGGGAATATTATTACTTTTCTGCTGTAAAAACTTTTGAAGTGATTTGGAAATGTTCGGTAAAGGCTGAAAGTTAAGGGAATTGAGATATTCCAGTAGAGGTTGGAAGGTTAATTGGCTTTATTACTGTTACGTTGTTTTTATAAATGTCAAAGTGTTGTGTACGTTGGCTTGTCTAGCGGGTTCAACGTTAGACGCAGTCACGGTCTGAAAGGAGAGATTTCGGGTCGTGACACAATTCAATGAAAGAGATTCTCATATTCACACAATTTAAGTACATGCGAGATATAGAAATTTTCTTTTCGTAGTTGTGGAAGCAGTTTTGTTGTTGGAAACCTTTTTTTGAAGAAGAAGTTAATGGTCGAGTAAGAAATAAGAGTAGTAGATCATATTTGATGAAAATAAAAATCGAATAATTGGAATCCATAGTTGTGATGCATTGTTGTGGATCTCGATCCAAAGGTTCTTTCTTGATCTAGCTACAAGGATGGGGCAGTAGGGAAAGATAAAATGTGGAACCTAATAGAAATTACTAGTTTTAGAATCTAGTTGGACAAAAAAAGATTTTTTCAAGCGATTGTGTGATAACTTTTTCTTATTCTCCATCATTCAAAATATTATGTGAATTAATATATTACTGAATCTAATGAGTTAAACTTAAATTAAAGTAAAAAGAAAAAGTTTTATAAGGTAACTGTTCGCTTTAAAATCGAAAATGGAGTCGATACAATTCAACAGAATCTAAGAAATGATCAAATTCGAAAATCATTTCTATTTTGATTCTATAAAAATTCAAGTTTCATTTTTGAATGAAGTTAGACAATACAGCTCTTATTAGTTTAATAGTTTACTCAAGAGTTACTCAATGAATCGGTTGATTGGAATTGCGGGATGGATAGATGTTACAGATGATGAATCAATTTCTTTTATATGTCGGTCACTTTATCTTTGTTAGTGCTGTCTGCCTATAATGATAGATAAATCAAAAACTTTTCATTTAACTTATTCTTTCAATTGAAANGTAATGATAGATAAATCAAAAACTTTTCTTATTCAACTTATTCTTTCAATTGAAATTGAGATTTTTGCTTATCCTCCTATTTTATTTTGAAAAATATTGAAACTTAGGTAAGTGCTTTTTAAACATATGTATAAAAAGAACATATTTCATTTAATTTAGCCCCTTCATGCTTACTATAACTAGTTATTTCGGTTTTCTATTAGCGGTTTTAACTATAACCTCAGCTCTATTTATTGGTCTGAGCAAGATACGACTTATTTAAACTGAATATTTAAAATGAACAATTCATAAAAAGAAATCCTTCTGTGGGATTACGCGTATTCTATATTTACTTACATTACCAATTGTCAATTCTTGTTCATTGTCATTGAGATTCATGTCAAAGTATCGGATTAATATTTAGGTATCGATAATAAAAATGATTGAAGTTTTTCTATTTGGAATCGTGTTAGGTCTAATTCCTATTAATTTGGCTGGATTATTCGTAACTGCATATTTACAATATAGGCGTGGTGATCAGTTGGACCTTTGATTAATTAACATCTCTTTTTGATTGACCTCCTCCTCTTTAATTCACATGCACAGGAGGTCAAATTTCGATTGTTGTGAAAGTTACTAAATGAATCTATTTTATTCTAATTCGATCTAAGAAGAAAAAAATCACGCTCTGTAGGATTTGAACCTACGACATCGGGTTTTGGAGGCCCACGTTCTACCGAACTGAACTAAGAGCAATTTCTTATCAGAATAGATAAGACTGTAAACAAAAGGATTCTTTTCATAACCCCCAATAAATTTTGTATGCATATACTAGAATAACATGATAAAAATCAAAGATTATGTCCAATTTGAAGCGATCTCAATTGATCCCTCGTTACTGCTCATTTGATCAGTAATAGGTAGGGATGACAGGATTTGAACCTGTGACATTTTGTACCCAAAACAAACGCGCTACCAAGTTGCGCCACATCCCTTCAAGTGTTCCACAATGTAATTGTAGAGAATTCATGTCTTGTTTTCCACATGGTTATTTCCTCCATTGATATATATAAATTTTCTTCTCATTTCGTCTTTTTGGTCTCATTTAACATATAATAGTAAAATAAAAGGAAAAGACTTCTGTTATAGATTATATAGAAAATACTTATATACAATTATATACAAAATATATAAATACAAAACCCGTCGTAAAAATAAATTAGTATTTTTCGAAAATTCTTGGTAAGAAAGAAGGGGATGTTTTTTTTTCTATTTTAAGAAAAGGAAAATCTTATTTCCCGAATCATTTGTACATTGCAATTTGAATTAGGAATTCTGTGTCCAACTCTAAGCAGCCCTTAACTACATATCATCTGATCATATATGTATTATCTATTCCAACAAATAATACAAAAGAAGGAGGTTTTTCAATGCGAGATCTAAAAACATATCTCTCTGTGGCACCAGTACTAAGTACGCTATGGTTCGGGGCTTTAGCAGGTCTATTGATAGAGATTAATCGTCTTTTTCCCGGATGCGTTGACATTCACCTTTTTTCATTCTAGTTATTGTCATGGGAAGGAATGAAGAAGATTAGAGATCCAATCAAATATTGGTGATGAATTCCTCTCCCCCTCTTTTCTCTTTTTTCCCTTTTTAGAATAAGGGAGGAAAGAGAAAGAATAAAAAAAGTGGATTCAACATTCGGGCTCAAGTTCGAATTAACTGAATATTAATAATAGAGGAATGGGGGTAGAATAGAAGATCTAGGGCAAGAGTATTATACAAGAAACTTAAATGATTACTTCAATTTGAAATATACTTTAGAAAAATCGTTGTATTTTACTATGACTTTGCTTTACTATTACTTTATTTTCTTGATTTTAATCTTTTACTTTTAGAATTGGATTTCAAGTTAGTAACTTCTATTTTATCCTTTCTTCGTTTTGAATCGAAAATAGAAGAGTTGAGTAAATCAAAAATCCAAAGGAGGTTCATGGTCAAGGGGAGAGATGTCCGAGTAACGGTGATTTTGGAATGTACTAGTTGTGTCCGAAACAGTGTTGATAAGGTATCAAGAGGTATTTCCAGATATATTACTCAAAAGAACCGGCACAATACGCCAAATCGATTAGAATTGAAAAAATTCTGTCCCTATTGTTACAAACATACGATTCATGGGGAGATAAAGAAATAGAGCGAACCAAGTACCTGTGTCTTACCCTTTCAAGGAAGGGGAAAAAATGACATTATATATATAACATATTTAAATAGAAAATAAACAAATCCTATTTTTTTTAAATCCTATTTTGGGTGGATTTAAACTGAATTAGAATTAAGAAATAGGATTTTAGGGATAAGGAATAAATTAAACAAACAAACCATGGATAAATCCAAGCGACCTTTTCTTAAATTCAAGCGATCTTTTCGTAGGCGTTTGCCCCCGATTCAATCGGGGNAAAAACAAACAAATCTTATTTTTTAAAAATCCTATTTTGGGTGGATTTAAACTGAATTAGAATTAAGAAATAGGATTTTAGGGATAAGGAATAAATTAAACAAACAAACCATGGATAAATCCAAGGGACCTTTTCTTAAATTATCGGGGGATCGAATTGATTATAGAAACATGAGTTTAATTAGTCGATTTATTAGTGAACAAGGAAAAATATTATCAAGACGAGTGAATAGATTGACCTTGAAACAACAACGATTAATTACTCTTGCTATAAAACAAGCTCGTATTTTATCTTTGTTACCCTTTCTCAATAATGAGAAACAATTTGAAAGAACCGAGTCGACCGCTAGAACTACTGGTTTTAAAGCCCGAAATAAATAGGCTTACTTTTTCTTCACTTGAATCATAATTACAAGAATCTAGATTTGAGTGAATCTAGATTTGAGTATTATCGTGTCGTAAGAAAAAAAAAATGAATCGGAAAAAAAGATTTTTTTTATTGAATTGAACGTGTTCATTCATTTTGACTACTTTAGCATATTCTCATACTAATTTCTACTCTACCTTCCCGGAGTTCATTCTCCGGGGAACTCCATTTAAATTATTCTGGTGGATTCTTTCCAATCTACTTCCTTTATGATTTCGTTCGAAATCATATAAAGACAATTCTTATTTGATATAGCTATTTGTGCAAGTATTTTACGGTTAAGAAGAAACTGTCTCTTGTACAGATCGTGTATTAATCTACTATAACTATAGAATACTTCCCTTTCGCGAATTACTGCGTTTATCCGAGTGATCCACAAACGACGAAAATCTCTCTTTTTCCTATCCCTATCCCGATGAGCCGAAACTAAAGCTCTTATTTTCTGTTGAGTAATAGTTCGAGTAAGCCTTGAATGAGCCCCCCGAAAGCTTGATGCAAATAAACGAATTTTTGTTCTACGTCTCCGAGCTATATATCCCCGTTTAATTCTGGTCATTGAATAAATGAAACTTTGACGAATAACTAATCGATTGCCTTTCTTTCAGTTATTCTTTTCCCCCTTCCTAGTCTATTAATAACAAAACGGATTTTTCCAATGTATAAAATAAAAATTCCAATGGCTTTGGCTACTCTAACCTTCCTGACCACGATTTTTTTAAAGTTATTTCACTGAGAAATAAGAAAGAAATAAAAAATTATATTTTCCTAGGTATAAAAAATCTAGCAAATAAAAGAAATCAAAAAATAAATAGTGGGTTCCTTCGTTTCTATGGTTACTTCTTAAACGGCGAGGTCTTCTCTATACACCGGAGCCTTTAATTTATACTTTAATTTAAGCAAGGAAAATATGTGTTGCTGTTTCGGTTTGATTAAGACAAACAGTGCATTGTGCAGTTGGAGACACTCCTATGTGGTGGAGGTGGTTGAGTGTTGGCAACCTATTATGCAGAAGGAGCCAAAGGAAGATTTTTTGCTTTGGGTGTGCTTGGATTTTCCAAATCCAACCATATTCATAGGGTTTGCATGCAGTTTGTGGATGTAGGGCTTGATACATAGTTTTTACAGAGAATTGACCATTGTCTGTGAGTCCCCAAATAAGCTTATCCTGATGCGTAGCATAAAGAGAGAGATATTGCTGTCGTAGAAAAGTTTTTAGTTCTTCAGTGAGATAAAAAAAGATTGAAGAATAGTCCCAACTGTTAAGGTTAATGATAGTAGAGAAAGTTAATGTACTATGACCTTTAGGTAAAGGTCCAATTATTAGGGATCTCAAAGTTGTTCCAGAGTTAATCCATGGGTCATATCATAGATTAATGTAATTTCTTGTTCCTATTCTCCATTTAATACCCTTTGACAGTAGTTCCAACCCCTTATAATGTTACGCTAATTCGGTGAGTAGTTTGTAAGATTTTGATGAGTTAGGTATTTGGCTTGTAAAGTTTTGGCCCAAAGTGAAGAGGGATTTTGAAAAAGCCTCCATGCAAGACTGGCTTGCAAAGCTTGATTTTTAGTAATTAATTTATGAATGTTCAAACCCCCTTCCTGAAAGGTTGTAGTAACTTTGTCCCAACTAATTAGGTGTAGCTTTTTCCGCGAATCAGTAATCCCCAGAGGAAATTTCTCTCATATTTTTCCATCCTTTTGATTATATTTATAGGAATTTGTGTGTATTGCATTATGTGATTCAGGAGGGTGTTTAGCGTCGATTTAATTAAAGTAGCGCGCCCAGCCATGTTAAGGAAATTCGTTTTCCATCCCGCAAGTTTTGTTTTAAAATTATCCAGAATAAATTGATAATCAGAGTTTTTTGGTCGCTTATTAAACATAGGAAAGCCTAAATATTTTCCGAACGAAAGACCCTCCTTCATGGAGAACGATTGGAGAATGATATTCCTATTTGCTACTGAGCAGTTTTTCGAGAAAAAAACCTTTGACTTCTCATAATTAAGCTTTTGCCCAGATATGGAAGTAAATATATTCAGGGTGTCAATAATAGTGTGACAACTTTTCGTGGTTACTTTGGACAATAATATGATATCGTCCGCAAAGAGTAGATGTGATAAGTAGGGTCCCTTTTTAGAGAGTTGTATAGGTTTCCAGTGTAGATAGTCTACTGATTGGTCAATCTTACGTGAAAGCATTTCCATGCACATTATGAAAATATAAGGCGATGACGGATCTCCCTGGCGAATACCCCTTGAAGGTGAAAAATAATCAGTGTGTGTTCCATTGATGAGTATGGTCGTAGTTGTAGTAGAAATGCATGACATAATTAATTTTATTAGTGAGGCAGGAAATCGAAAGAATTGCAGAGTTGTGCGTATGAAAGACCATTCCAGGTGATCAAAAGCCTTTTCCAGGTCAATTTTAAAAAGCATATGACTAGTTTTCCCTTTAATTTTGTTGAAATGATGGAGTATTTCTTGCACAATGATAGCATTGTCTGAAGCTCTTTTCCCGGGCTGAAAACTAGTTTGTGTTGGTCCTATTATTTTTGGTAATATGGGTTTTAGTCTATTAAAAATTATTTTAGTAATTAATTTGTAAATTGTATTGCATAAGCTTATAGGCCTGAACTGTTGTATAGTGTGCGCATGCTTGACCTTTGGTATTAGACAAATGTAGGTACGATTGAGTGGCAAAGGTACTTCTTTGTCTTTAAAAACTTGGTGGCAGAATTGGGTAACTTGACGTCCCACCTCATTCCAGTATTTTTGGAAAAAGTATTGATGAAGTCCATCTGGTCCTGGTGCTTTGTATGGTTTAAAACTTTTAAGGGCTGATATAATTTCACCATTATCCAAATTAGCTTCAATATTTCGGATATCAATTGTATCAAGATTGTTAGAGTAGTGAGTTGGTACACTATTATCAGAAGAGAGGTGTTCTGTTGAAAAATGGTGTTGATAATAAGTAGTAATTTGGTTTTGAATATCATCCAAATTATACGTCCAATTACCAACTGTATATTTTAAGGCTATTATCCTATTATGTCTACGTCGTTGGAGAGTAGCCATATGAAAAAACCTCGTGTTGGCATCTCCCTCATTAAGCCAGTCTATGCGTGATTTGAGTTTCCAGAAGTCTTTTTCTAAAACAATATGTTGCTATATTCATTAATAAGGTTAGTTTCAAGATTCTGTAAGAAATTACTTATGGGATAATGAATCGAGGATTGGATACCCCTAATTCTGCCGAGTAACTTGCGTTTACAGTAGAAAATATTACCAAAAGTATTCTTGTTCTAGTGAAGGACTTCCTCCTTAAAGATTTGTGTAGTGTGCATTAGATTTGAATTACCTGACCAAATTTGTTGCACTAACTGACGGAATTGAGGGTGAGAGTTCCATATTGATTCGAATCGAAATATTTTTTTACGGATTGGTCTTTTATCTAAGAGAGTTATTAGCAAAGGGCAATGATCCGAAAAAGTACGTGGTAATTGTTGTACGGAGGCTATAGGGTACAAGTTAAGCCAGTCATAATTTGCTAAAACTCGGTCTAGTCTTTCCAAGATTTTGTGTCCATGACCCCTCTTATTAGTCCAAGTATATCTACTACCTTTAAACCCCAAGTCTAGAAGGTGGCACTGATTTATAAAATTTTCAAAATTATCAGCCCTTTTATTATTAATAGGCAGTCCCCCAAACTTTTTACTAGCAAAAGTTATTTCATTAAAATCACCCCCTATGAGCCATGATTTATTAACAAGATTATTATGAAAATAAATTAAGTCTTGCCACAGAATATTTCTAGCATTATAATTGTGACTAGCATAAATAGCAGATAATATCCACTTAGGGGAAGCAGTACTTACCTGTACGAGGCAATGTATTTCCTGCTCAGACATTCTGATTTCCTCCATATTAACCTATGTGTCATGCCATAAGACTACCAAACCACCAATTAAACCATTAGCAGGAACCTGTGACATATTTGTGAAGTGAAAGTCATCCTTTAATGTTGTGTGTTCGTGCATGTGCGTCTCTAGTAGGATAGCTAAGGCTGGCCTATGGTTGTCCAACAGTGCCCTAAAATGGCGCCTAAATTCCTCACTGTGGGATCCCCGGCAATTCCAAATGACAAAGTTCATAATTGGTTCAAGAGGTTCCTCAATCATCAGCGTATGTGGGGGACTCACTGTCTCCACAGCAGTCCCCTCCTGACTTACCATTGATACTAGCTGGCGAAGTGTAGGAATCACTACCATTGCATATTTTCCCGCCTCGCGATTGGTTGTCATGCGGAAGTTGGTGCTGCACTCCAGCATGTCTCGGGGGGGGGGGGGGGGGGGCTTTTCGGGAAGATTTTTTTTTGTACTGCTCCTTTAGGTTGTAGAGTTGGATGCCCTTTAGCCAAAGGAACTCTGTACGAGTTTCCCTCATCTCTGCTAAAATTTGTGCTAGTTTCTGGTTTGTTTGATTGTCTAGTTCGTTGGGAGATGGAGGTGGTGTTGGTGGTGGGGAGTTTGGGGGTGTCAAGGGGTCGTAAGGGCTCAGCGGTGTCATGTATGGTGAGTGGGGGTTGAAGTTGTCTATTGGTTAGAACCAAGAGGCGTAGATCTGCCCCTAGTGGTGTGGAAGGTAGAATGGAAGTAGACTCATGTGAGGGTTCTGAGGGGCAGGCAGATGCATGGAGTAAGCCCAGTGAGGGTGGTGGGAGGACGATGGTTGATGATCCAGTACCAACGGGGTTTGGGTGGTATACCACTGTGTCTGAGCATATGCTTCCATTCAAAACCTCATGCCTTCCGTTACTATCTCCGCTAGATGTGTTGGGTTTTGTACCATTAGAACTACCTCCTGGTTGTTGAGTTCCAACGTGAAAATCAAGGCATAACCTTGAAGTCCCATCTCCAGCCAAAACTGTAGTGGTTGGTCTGTCACCTGTGGTTGTGACACATATATTAGGGTTGTAGTTGGTCATGGGACTTGAGGGCCTTGCATCATAAGGTGTGGAAGATGAAAAAATTGGTTGTTGTTGTGTAAGGCTGCCCTCAGAGGAGTGTTGCTGGTGGAGTTGTCGTAAGGAGGTTGTTGCATGGTGAGACAAATTTGTGTTTGAAGTATTAGAGTTTGTATTTGTTACTGGGCACAACTTAGCAGTAGAAAAAGATACTTCTATAAAGGGTGACCAGTTTGAAGGCGGTGAAATATTGCATGTCGTAGGAGGAGGGGAGGAGTAGAGTACGTGATGTGCATCAGGTGAAGTGTAATGATTTTGAAGTATTGGGAGTTGAGAGGGAGTAGGTTCGTAGGTCACTGTTGCATGCATATTAGAAGGGCTAATGTCTGAGTTTAGTGTTAGATTTTGGTTATTTTGTAAGGGAGGTAAAAAGGAGTTCATATGTGATTGGTTACTGAATGAGGCAGCATTAACAGAATTCCCTTTTGCGGAACGTGTCTTATGGGGTAACTGAAGCGAGTGATGCTTAACATCCTCACTGACGGTTGTGTTATCTAGGTGTTTACTAATATTCAGATTATAAGTGTGATTAATAGATAGTGGGTTGGTCAACGTGTCATATGAACTACCATTGTTATGGGCCAATAGGATATTAGAAACATCAGACTGCGCCTTTGTGTCAAGAGTATTACAAACATGTGGAAGTGGCCCAGTTGAGTTACTGCCCAAGGAAGTTGTATTATGTGCTAAATCATTATTGAGAGATAGGAATCGATTAGCAGCATACTTAGAATTAAATTCTTGAGAAAACATATGATTATTATCTAGTGGGGCCCCTTGTGGCCTAAGTTGTGTCGAGAACTTACCTGGTGTCGTCGGTGGTGAAGCAGCATTCTCTAGTCTGTGATTCAACCCCTCCGTCAAGTTTGTTTTGTTTTGAGATCTGCGATTCCCTCTTCTTTGAAACTGTACCGTTTTCCACTCAAGCTGAGAAAGCTCCATGTCCTGGCTATTGGACTTAGTGGAAGATGCCATGCCAGAGTTTGATGTGTCTTCAGAGTTGTTGCTTTTGAAGGAGCATTGTGAAGTCGCATGTCCAAACCGACCACAATTCATGCAGAGGAGGTTTAATCCTTCATATAGAACCGTTTGTCTGTGGTTTCCCAGGAAAACGTGTGTTTTCAATTGTGTTTCCAGTGGTACCTCAATACATATACGCGCATACCGGCCTCGTGTAGTACTTGTAGTGCATGTGTCAACCTTTAATAACTTCCCTAATTTGGATCCAATCCTTTGGAGGATATCTAGATCATAAAACTCTGTAGGCAGCTCCGGTAGGCGTACCCATATAGCGGAGTATGTAAGTTGTGTATTTGAAGCAATGAATTTTGGCTTCCACTGTCGTACAGAAAGGAAATGGTTCAAGATGAACCATGGTCCCCCATGAAGTGCCTTTACCATGTTTTGTTCATTCTGAAACTTTATAAGGAAGAAATCAAAGCCTAGATCAATTAATGAAAATTATTTGTTAGGCTGCCACAGTGCTATGAACTTATTCTTCAGTAACAGATGGCCTATTTTTTTTACCAAAGAGCTTGATAATTACAGAGTACTTCCAAGGGGAGTATAATCGTGATTTATCCTCGATGGTTATTGGAATAAATAGATCATCGTATGTGGTAGCAACTTCATAAGATAGATCCATTTTATTTATTTTAGAGGTGATATTTTCAGCAGTGATTAAAGAGTAGTTGTTTGTGAGAAGGGTTTGTAAGAACGTTTTATGTGAAGGTGGTGAAGAAAGGGGTTCATCGACTTGCATTTTGCCAGAGCCAGTTGAATCGTTTATTGCTGATGGTATTAGTGGATTAGGTTCAGCCATATTGATAAAGGAAGATTGGGTTAGTGCTTAGGAATGATGAACGAGTAGAGAGAAAAGGTCTCACATTTCTCTGACTGATCTTTTATTCCCACTTTCATTTCTTCCCCAATCATATTTCTAATACTTATCTCTCCATTGTGCACTTTCATTTCTTCCCCAATCATATTTCTAATACTTATCTCACTGATCGTAATTTGTAAGCCATCATTTAATTTTGTGTCTCTCTCATCCTTACTCTTAATTAGGAGTTTTTTTTCTCGAGTCTCAAGAAGGTTTTTGGTCTTAGGTTTAATCTATCCTCTTCTATTTTAATTGTCGATGAATTATTCCTTTAATTTTGCATCTACAAATTAAGAAGATTGGCTTAAAAAAGTTTTAATTTGTGGTGAATGATTCTTGTCCTACAACCAATTTGCTAGAATATTAGCTCAAAAAATTTTAAACTTCCTAAGCTTTGATATACTTGTTTGTTTTAAGTGACTTTTCGAGGTTTTGTTTCTATCAAAGGTCCTTTATAGTAGAAGTTTCAAGATTAACTCATACACACACAGTGATATAATTGCCACTTGGACATGCAAGATATTTATTTATTTATTCGCACTAGACGTAGTAGTGCACCCATATTCTAAAAAACCTAGGTTCGCCTCTGTCTAGAATTTTCTAAAATATTAAAGCTATTTCAAATAGACTAATAGAGAAAAACAAAAGCGGAAAAAAAAAAACATTTTCCCTTTTGATAAAAAAAAATATATTTCAAAGAAAAATATTCTTTTTGATGTTCGATTGCCTAATTATTTTCTTTCTTCTACCAAACCAAACACACCCAAAATCCAACACGTCACTCATCAACCCCTCCCCCTAACCTCAACCAATGAAAATATAAAATAGACCACCTCATCTCTTCTCTCCCACATCAAAATGAGTTCTACAAAATTTGAAGCAGCCGACTTATTTGATTTTGTAATCAAGAAAGCAAATGGAATAAAAGGCCTAGTAGACACAGGCCTTGAAAATGTCCCAAAACAATGCATTCAGCCAGAAGATCAAAGACTAGACAAAAACCAATTACATATTGACAATCAAGAATCAATCCCAACCATTGATCTGTCCAATTGGGATGATGTAAATGTTTCAAAATCAATTCAAGAAGCAGCCAGCAAATGGGGTTTCTTCCAAATAATCAATCATGGAATTCCTATTGAAGTTGTTGAGAATTTGAAGGAAGCAGGTCACAGGTTCTTTGAGTTACCAGCTGAAGAAAAAATCAAGTATTATAAGGAAAATGCTGGACCTGATGAATCTGTGCTCTTGTTTTGGAGTGCAATAGGCGAGAAAGATGATAAGGTTTTGGAATGGAGGGATAGTATAAAACATGGTTGTAATCCTGGGGATGATACCAATCTTTGGCCTCCTCAAACCAGGTAATTTGCTCTTATCATAATCTGAGTTAATATATTCACTATAATAGTAAAATAACAGTACTAGTATTTTCCCAATAAAACCACTAAATTTATATAGTCACAAAACTATTTTGTTATCATATTAAATTTATTGAAATGTTGTGTATAAAAGTAATGTTATTAAATTTTACCACTACAATAATATAATTTACCATTAAGATAATTTTATTGGTATAGTAAATAAAATTTCGTGATTTTCAATTATTTTAACGCGACTTAGTGACTTTTGTGTTTATGTTCTATCTTATTTGTTACTCCATATACTCTCTTACTCTTCAATTTTATTGATTATCAGTCCCTTTCCTTTTTCCTTTATATATTTCGAGTTTTTCTTTCTCTGCCCTTCCGGAATAGGGGTAAGGTTGTATATATCATATCCTTCTCAAACCTCACTTGTGAGAATACACTGGGTTGCTGTTATAGTTGTTGCATATTTCGATGTGACGTGTACGTGTCATCAGTCATTGAGATGAGTTTAAGTTATATATATTGATGGATAAAAAAGTATATTTATTTATACAATTGAATTATTTAGAGTATTAATTACAAATAAATTTCAATAATAACTATTAATTGATAAAATGACAAAATAATAATTCACCTGCTATCATAAATTTGAATTCGCATGTTGATGTTAAGAATCTGAGTTGGGTAAACTTCCATCTTCATTTATCACTTTCTTTTGACTGGATGTAAACCCCCTTGTAACAATCAACAGATTCCTAATGCCAGTGCTAGACATTAGAAACTAAAAATGACAATCACAAAAGTTTGACTCATATTTGGTCCCAAAAAAAAAAAAATACTTAATCCATTCAGCTAGTATATACTCCGGTCTTCCATTTTATACAATTATTATTATTTTATTTTTAGTTGTTCAGAAAAGAATGACATCTTTTTATATATTTAACTTTATACCTCTTATTTTACCCTTAGCATCATGTTCTTACAGCCAAGATATGTCCCGGCATATTTAAACTCACAAGTTCAAATAGTAGTACTTCGTTATGTATCAAAAATATTTTTTTCTTAAATGACGTGTTCAATCAAACACCGCCATTAAAAAAATTAAAGAATGAAGTATCACTTTTTTTTCTCTTGATCTTACTTTCCTCTGTACAGGGACCAGGTCTTGGAGTATCAAAAGTGTGCTATACCACTTGCTAAAAAGTTACTTGAGATTTTATTAGAAGGCCTTAATGTCAACAAGTTTGATGAATCTTTGGAACCTCTATTGATGGGCACTATGGCTATCACCATAAACTACTATCCACCTTGCCCAGATCCAAGCCTCACAATCGGTTGTCGCAGACACTGCGACGTTTCTTGCATTACAATCCTCCTTCAGGATGACACAGGAGGCCTTTTCGTCCGAGGAACCAAAGACAATAACTGGATCCATGTAACTCCAGTTAAAGGAGCCTTAGCTGTTAATATTGGCGACTCGCTGCAAATTATGAGCAACGATAGATACAAGAGTGTCGAGCATTGTGCAGCTGTCGATTCGAGCAAGGCTAGAATATCTATACCGTTGTTTGTGAATCCTAGGCTTGATACAGTCATTGGTCCTTTCCCACAAGTTCTGGAAAACGGAGAGAAACCAGTCTATAAACAAGTTCTGTTTTCTGACTATTGGGATTATTTTTTCAGTAAGCGTCCCTCGGGGAAAGCATCACTTGATTTTGCTAAAGTTTGATGATGTTACCATTTGTTTGCATCAGTCAAGAGAAGAGAGCTGCATGTATTTTTATAATTGCAGAACATATGGATATGCTTACACAATATAAATTGAATTCTTAATTTTTCTTGTACTACCTCATCATTTCGAATTTTATACGGATCTCAACAACTCATTATTGAACTATATTCTCATTATGATTATCGCCTCCTCAGTTACTGCTTAACCATTTCTCTTTCATCTTGTGAATAAATCGACTATGCAGTATTTTTCAAAGACAAATTACTCTTGAATTCACATATACCCTTCACTTAAAGCATATGTATTGTGGAGATAACATGTCAATCAGCAATAAAGCAAGTTAAAAAGAATCATCAATTTGAATCAAGTATGACGAAAAAGCCACGGTATTCAATCAAAACTTATATATATATACATGTAGACACAATATATTTATGTTTGAGTTCAAAATGGCAGTGTAATATATATTGTCAATTCTATTCGAAATTTTTTTTTTTTCCTTTTTTAAAAATATTAGCTCATGTTAAGAAACTAAGCTCAAACCAATAACATAAAACAAGAAAATAAATAAGAAATATAGAGAGGAAGAGAGAACTATCTTATTTCTTCTATGTATTCAAGTGTGTACAATGTGATGCCCAAACCCTCTATTTATAGGATGACATTAAGGTAATACAAAAGGATGTCATGAACATGGTATTAACTATTGAGATCATGGGGGAAGATCATGGAGGAGGTTATGGAGTTGTGGGAGTTATAACCATAATGGTGAAGAATAATGGGAGGTTAATAGAGAAGAGTAGTAGGAGTAACTTATTTAAGAGTTATAGACATCCACTACAAAATATAATATTTTATAACACTCCCCCATGGATGTATATAGATAATGTGCCTCATTAAAACCTTACTAAGAAAAAACCTTGTGGGAAAAAATCTTAGTGGAGGAAAAGTGTACACATATCTTTTAATACGCATTACTTGCCGCCTCATTAAAAACCTTGCCAGGAAAACTCAATGGGATAAAACCTTAGCTAAGGGAAAAAGAAGTGCAACGCATATTTGCCTCTCCCTAATGAAAACATCACTTTTGTTTCTCGGAGACGACGAATTCCTAGCTTGTATAACAACTTCTCTAATATTGATATCGGCAATGCCTTGTGTTTGTCAAATTATCACTTGAACAAATTTGTTGAACAACGATCATGTCTAAAATAGAACTTTGGTGAAATATGCTTTATTTTGTCTCCTTCGATGGTCCTTCTTTCAATTGAGCTATGAATGCAGTATCATCTTGAATGCAATTGGAACCTTGTTGAATATCATAATATGGCAGTACTCTCAAAATCTTGACAATTTTTGTTAGAATAAACAAATATATATATCAAAGATTTCTTTTGCAATATAATACTAGTCGTATTTCAATATCTCCACATAGGCTTTATACTTTCAGGTGTTGGGACTACCCGTCCAACTTCACATTTTTCAGATGAAGTAAATTTTCGTTGCATATTTTCATTTGGCCAATCATTTATCTGTCCAAATTTTCATGACAGATTTGAGCTCAAGATCCTCATCAATACTAAAAATATTGAGCTACATTATATTAACAACATCGTCGACGGTCATTCTGCATCGGTTCCATCATCACTCAATAAAGACATAACTTGTCGAGATCTCATTATTTTCAGGTACCTGGGCCTTTCCCATGAGGTCTTATAAAGTGTTATGGCATGATTCTCTTATAAAGCACTTGCCTCCTTAGTACGACCATCTTTATCATTTGTTCATCTCCTTCTTCAAGGAGTTTTATCTTTCGAATCGATTAATCTATTACGCTTCATGCGTTCCATATACTACGTCCATCATGGACTTTATTCTATTTGGAGCATTAGCAACTGAAATGTAACATTTAGCTTTGGGTCAGCAAATGTGCCTGCCAATATTTTGCAAATGAATTATCACTTGAACTTCAAGTTCACATTTTCTTGTACGAGGATCTAGGTGCACGCATAATAATTCATTCCATGTATTACTTTTTCAGCTGCCCATTTTCTCCCCCAAATGCTGGGATCACCAACACATATTTCCAACTTTCTTTGGGGGGCCATCTTTGTGCATTATGGTGGAACAATTAGATCATATATGTCACTACCCCAAATCCTAACAGGCCGTGATGGCTCATCGTGGAACTAGGCTAGCCAACCATCACCTTACTACGCGTTTATTCAATTATAGCAGTTCACAATTAAATAATAAGCATGCAACCATAGCATAAATAATATAATTAATTCTTAGCGTCCCCATAATATTCTAAATAAACCTCCCAAGAACTGGAGTCAATAGTCATGAGCATCTAAGAATAAATAAATCTAACTCTGCTAAAACTATAATATATGTCTCTGAATCAAATGCTAAAACTAAATAAGGAAGGGAAATGGAGAACTTGTGGACGCTGAACAGCTACCTCGAAATCCCGTGAAAATGCTGCTATCAAACTGCGTCAGCTACTGCTGCGAACTTACCTGGATCTGTGCACAGAGGCACAGGGAGTCTTTATGAGTACGCCAACTCAGTAGTAATGAAAATAAATCACAGTCTGAGTAATATAAACACACAGAACATGTACACAATTCCACAAACCAGTAAAACACCAAGTCACCACGTGACATTCATCAAATAATGAGTTCGAAATCAGTTTTCAGAAAAACCTTCGAAACAAGTGCAATATCAGTATATCTCAGTAAAATTCTCAGTAAAACCAGTGTGAAAAAGAAGTAAATCATAGTTCTAAAACTCAGAAAAATCTTTCATAAAACTGCCCCTCGGGCCATAATCATTTCTCATAACAATAATTTTCAGTTTCAGCTCATCAGGCATCCTCACAATCACTCTGCCCATCAGGCAACCTCACAATCACTCTGCCCATCAGGAAATCTCAAAATCACTCTGCCCATCAGGAAACCTCACAATCACTCTTCGTAAGCCCCGCGGGCATCACTCAATCGGTATCGGTGCTCATTGGGGTGTGTTACAGACTCCGGAGGGGCTCCTACAGCCCAAGCGCAATAATAAGCCACAACATGGCATAATTCACACACAATATAGACCCACAGCCTCACTCATATCATATCATCCTCACAATATAGGCCAGCAGCCTCACCCATATCATAACATCCTCACAATATAGGCCAGCAACCTTACTCAGTCAGACACTCTCAATTTTTCCTTCAAGCCATAAATATACCGGGTTCTCGACCCAAAAATAGTGTTCCATTTTCAAGAAGTAGTATCAAAATACTCTGAGTGTCAAAATAATTTCACAAAAAAGACTGAGTAAAAATCACAACATATCAGTGAGGAAAATAGTAAACATAACTCCTGAAGGGTAAACAAGTCGGCACTAGGCCCCAAACACGGCTTACAGCCCAAAACATATCATAATGTATAAATACTATTTAAGCAAAGGCTTAAAAATCGGTTTTGCAACTCAATAGTCGCCAAATAGGAACCATGTTCCAAAGTTTCCACCTTTTTATTTCAGAACCCGTGAAAGGGTGCATAGTCCGGGGTTTCATACCCTCAGGACAGGATTTAAAGACATTACTTACCTCAAAACTAGCCCAGAATTATTCCGCAATGCGTTTGCCTCTCAATTCAACCTCTGAATGTTCCAAATCTATCAAGTTCAGATTTTTATCATCAATATATGCTTAAGTAATAAATTCCAATTGAAAAATATCGAATTTAGCTCAAAAATCCGAATTCGGTCAAAACCCGACCCCCGGGCCCGCATCCCGAAACTCAGAATTTTTTTTAGAAAAGTGTTTTTCTTCTTCCCACGAGTCCGTACATATAAAGAACACCAAAATCGGAGTTCGTTTGACCCTTCAAATCGACCCTTGAATGTCTCATAATCTCAAGCCCTAAAACCCAATTTTTCTACTGATTTTCCATGAATTAACACTGGTTTTATGTTCTATAATCATCCATAATCGAGTTTTATTGATCAAAATCTTACCTCTATGAAGAACAAGGATTTCCCTCTTCAAAATCGTCCCCAAAGCTATTTTCCGTACAACAATGGTGAAAAATAAGGTTTAAGTCGCGGAGGGTTTATTTAAATATGCCCAGGTAAATCCTTCATCTCTAACGCGGTACCCCACCGCGAACGCATAGAACAAAAACTCCAACTCCCCCATTTACTCTTCGCGAACGCGGTATACCAGCGCGAACGCATAGCACAAAAATTCCAGGTTCCCTATTTACTCTTCTCAACCAGCCTCTAGTAGAATAGTCATAACTTTTTCCACAAAACTCCAAATGACATATAGTTTTCATTTCTAGAAACTAGACACAAAGGGATACAACTTTCATTTTTACATCATCTCAAAATGTCCTATAGATTGTGAGATATGAGCCTCCGAAGTCAGACCTGCGCAACATATAATTTCCTTCTTCGCGAACGCGATGCATTGTTCGCGAACGCGAAGAGCTAAGTCTCTGATGCCAATTTTCTTCTTCGCGAACGCGAAGCACAACAACAGACACCAGCAATAGACATCTCAAAACAACCCGAAATGATCCGAAACCACCCCGAAACACACCCGAGGCCCCCGGGACCCCAACATAACTTACCAACATATCCCATAACATCATTCAAACTTAGTCGCACTCTGGAAACACCAAAACTAACCTCAAAGCACCAAATTCACATCGGATTCAAGCCTAAGAACTTTGAAATTTCTAAAATTCACCAATGATGCCGAAGTTATCCAAATCAACTCCGATTGACCTGAAATTTTGCGGACACATCCAAAATGACATTACGAACCTGCTCCAACTGTCAGAATTCCATTCCGACCCCGATAGCCTATTTTCCACTGCCGTCCAGAAATCGCCAAAACTAACTTTCGCCAATTCAAGCCTAATTCTACACCGGACATCACAAAATTATTCTGAACACACTCCTAAGTCCCAAATCACCTAACGAAGCTATCCGGGCCGTAAAATTCGCATTCCGAGGTCGTTTACCAATAAGTCAACTCTTAGTTGACCTTTCCCATTTTAAGGCTATTTTTAAGGACTAAGTGCCTGAGTTCTCATTTAACAATTCTGATTTCAAGCCTATCAACTCTAACAAATTAATAATAGAATAACCAATCTATAATAAGTCAATAAAAACAATTAAAATGCCGATTTCACGTAACGACAGACCGGGTCGTTACATTCTCCCCCTCTTAAACAAACGTTCGTCCTCGAACGAGTCTAGAAACATACCCGGAGTCTCAAACAAGTGAGGATATTTGCTCTGCATCTCCCACTCGGTCTCCCAAGTAGCTTCCTCCACCGGCCGACCTCTCCACTACACCTTTACTGATGCTATATCCTTGGACCTCAACTTTCTGACCTCACGAGCTAAAATAGCTACTGGCTCGACCTCGTATGACATATCACCCTCGAGCTGAACTACGGATCACCAACATATTTCCTGAGCATCGACACATGAAACACCGGATGAACACTCGACAAGCTGGGTGGAAAAGCAAGTTTATAAGCCACCTCTCCAACCTTCTGAAGTACCTCAAAAGGACCAATAAACCGAGGACTCGACTTTCCTCTCTTTCCGAACCTCATAACACCCTTCATAGGTGATACTTTCAACAGTACCTTCTCACCTTCCATAAATGATACATCCCGAACCTTCCGGTCCGCATAGCTATTCTGTCTAGACTGCGCCGTGCGAAGTCGCTCTTGAATCAACTTCACCTTCTCCAACGCATCCTGAATCAAATTTGTGCCCAATAACTTAGCCTCACCAGGCTTGAACCAGCCAACTGGAGATCTACACCTCCTACCATAGAAGACCTCATACGGGGCCATCTGAATACTGGACTGATAGCTGTTATTAAATGCAAACACCGCTAATGGTAGAAACTGATCCCATGGACCACCAATATCAATCACACAAGCCCGTAACATATCCTCCAATATCTTAATAGTCCGTTCCGACTGCCCGTCGGTCTGAGGGTGAAATGCAGTGCTCAACTCTACATCGGTACCCATACCTCTCTTTACAGCTCTCCAACTGTCACGCCCCCAAACTAGGGGAGGCACGACTGGCACTCGATACTGTATTTGATCGAGT
>ML280924.1:0-28680 GCA_005239495.1 Nicotiana undulata
TGGTTTGATGCAGCAGATTCAGCTTCCTGAGTGGAAGTGGGAGTGTATCACGATGGATTTTGTTGTTGGGCACGGACTCCGAGGATGGTTGATGCAGTATGGGTTATTGTAGATAGGCTGACCAAGTCAGCACATTTTATTCTTGTGGCGGTCTCATCTTCAGCGGAGAAGTTAGCTCAAATCTATATGAGAGAGATTGTCAGATTGCACAGTGTGCCCTTATCTATCATATCAGACCGAGGTACTCAGTTTACCTCCCATTTCTGGAGAGTATTTCAGCTAGAGTTGGGCACACAAATTGAGTTGAGCACAACATTTCATCCTCAGACGGACGGTAGTCCGAGCGCACTATTAAGATTTTGAAGGATATGTTGCGGGCATGTGTTATTGATTTTGGGGGTTCATGGGATCAGTTCTTGCCTTTAGCAGAGTTTGCCTACAACAACAGTTACCAGTCGAGCATTCAGATGGCTCCGTATGAGGCGTTGTATGGTAGGCAATGTCGGTCTCCAGTCGGATGGTTTGAGCCCGGAGAGGCTAGATTACTGGGTTCTGAGTTAGTCCAGGATGCCTTGGATAAGGTGAAGATTATTCAGGATAGGCTTCGTACAGCTCAGTCCAGGCAAAAGAGCTATGCAGATCGTAGGGTTCGAGATTTGGCTTTTATGGTAGGAGACCAGGTGTTCCTTCGAGTGTCGCCTATGAAGGGCGTGATGAGATTCGGAAAGAGGGGCAAGTTGAGCCCTAGGTATATTGGTCCATTTGAGATTTTGGACAAGGTAGGAGAGGTGGCCTACAGACTTGCCTTGCCACCGCATTTATCAGCAGTGCATCCAGTGTTTCATGTATCTATGCTCCGGAGGTATATTGCAGATCCATCTCATGTTCTTGACTTCAGCGGTGTCCAGTTGGACAAGGATCTGACTTATGAGGAGGAGCCGGTAGCTATATTAGATAGGCAGGTTCGCCAGTTGAGGTCGAAGAGTTATCCTTCGGTCCGTGTTCAGTGGAGAGGTCAGCCTGCCGAGGCAGCTACTTGGGAGTTCGAGTCCGATATGAGGAGTCATTATCCCCGTCTTTTCTCAGACTCAGGTACTTTTCTATGTCTGTTCGAGGACGAACGTTTGTTTTAGAGGTGGAGATTGTGATGACCCAAAAGGTCATCCTAAGTAATTCCACCTAAATCTATGTTCTGAGGCCCCGAAAGCCTCTGTTAATCTCACCTCGATGTGCGTGTGCAACCCGGGCGTGTAGCCGGGAAGTCCTTATGTTGAAATTTGATGAAAATGGAATTTTATGATAATGAAATGAATAAAGTTGACTTTGGTGAACATTTTTGGTAAACGGACCCAGACCTGTGATTTGACGGCGCCAGAGGGTCCGTAGGAAAATATGAGACTTGGGCGTATGCCCAGAATCGAATTCCGAGGTCCCAAGCCTGAGAAATGATTTTTTAAAGAAAATTGTTTTCTGAAAATAATAAAGGATTTTGAAAATGAATTATTATGTGAAAACCGTGTTACCAGGCCCGTATTATGGTTTCGAAGCCTGGAACAGATTTATTATATGTTATTTGACTTATCTGTGAAATTTGGTGTAAAACGGACTTGAAATGACGTGATTCGGATTAAAATCGGATAAGTTAAGCTTTATGAAGTTTTAAGAAAATTTTATGAGTCTTAAGGTTTAATTCCTTGTTTTTATGATATTTTGGTGATGTAAAAGCTTGAATAAGTCCGTAGGATATTTTGGGAAACGTGTGTGTTTTAGGTTTTGAGACCCGAGGGCTCGGGTGAGTTTCGGATAGCTAACGGGGTGTGAAATGCATGAAAAATCTGGTGTTTTTGATGTTTTGCTGGTGTCTGGTGTAATACCCTTCGCAAACGCGACCAAGGGCTCGCGAACGCGAAGGGTAAATTATGGTGGCCTGGGCTTTACTCTACGCGAACGCGTAGAGGGAGACGCGAACGCGGAGCACTGGACAGTGCTTCTACGCGAACGCGTCCCCAGGGGTGCGAACGCGTAGGCTTAGGGTGAGGCCAGGGGGCAGGGTAGGTTTGTTCTTCGCGAACGCGGGCGTAGGCTCGCGAACGCGGAAGCCTAGGAAGTTAGACCTTCGCGAACGCGGCCCTGGCTCCGCGAACGCGTAGGTCCCAGCTGCTAAACCTTCGCGAACGCGGCCAGTTGCCCGCGAACGCGAAGGGCAAGTTTGCCCAGTGATTTTAATAACCCAAAAACAGAAACATTACGGGATTTAACCCACTTCTTCTCAAACCTCTTCTTCACCACTCCCCTTAGGCTATTTTGAAGATTTCCATCACCATAACTCCATAGGTAAGTGATTCCAACTCTATTTTCTTCCATTTATCTTCAACAACCACTAGAATCTAGGCCTAAAAACATGTAAATTAAGTAGAAATTAGGGGTTTTGGGTAGAGTTAGGCTTTTGGGAAATTTGGGTGATTCAACCTCAATTTGGGGTCGTATTTCAAAACAAATTGTATATTTTAACTCGTGGGGTTATGGGTGATTGGGTTTTGGTCCGAACCTCGAGTTTGGACCAAGCGGGCCCGGGGTCGAATTTTGGAAATTTTGAAAGAATGGTAGGAATTGTGTATTTAGGCTATGGGATGGTGTTATTGAGTTATTATTGATATACTTAAGTTAATTATGCCTAGATATTGTTGTTCCGGAGTTGAATTCAAAAGGAAAGGCGGTCTTAGAGGGTTGATTGCTATACTTTGGACCGAGGTAAGTGTCTTGCCTAACTTTGGTGAGGGAATAGGTATTATTTGCTATGTGCTAAGTGATTATCATGTTCATTGCATAGGTGAGGTGACGAGTACCTATGCAATGTGTGTCAAGCATGCCCGTGAGTCTATTTTGATAGAAATTGCAGTATTTCTTCCATGTTTAGCATATTATGAGATTGTCTTTACTTGGTAATTTATTCTTGATTGAAAGTATTGGCTGTTGAGTTTGAGAAGTGTTGATACGAATGATAATCCAAGTGTAGAGTATGCGATTGAGGTGATTGGTTATCGCTGAGACCCTTGCCGGGCATTTATTGAGTTATTAATTGATGTTTTCCCCTTGCCGGGAGATTTGAACTGTCTATTTCCACTATGCTGTACTCCTTGCCATTATATCTGTTATTGTTTGGTGAGGAAGAGTGTAAAGCACGAAGAATGATGCCATGCCATGATATCTGATTACATTGCATAGTGAGGAAGAGTGTAAAGCACGAAGGGTGATGCCGTGCCATGATTTTTATTGATTATAAGCACGAAGGTTAATGCCGTGCCATGATTTTATTGATTATAAACACGAAGGTAATGTCGTGCCATGATATTTGATTACATTGCATTGTGAGGAAGAGAGTAAAAGCACGAAGGGTGATGTCGTGCTATGATATTTGATTACTTCGCATTGTGAGGAAGAGAGTAAAAGCACGAAGGGTGATGCCGTGCCATTGTTTTACATTTTGGTACTTATAGGTACTTCGTTGGCTATTGTGTTAGATTGCCACCCTTGTTTACTTCTATCTGTCAATTTGACTGCTTCATTTTGACTTGTTCCCCTTTTACTGCGCCCGTATCCCTTACCTGTTTGCTTATCCCTTGCCTTGTATTATCCCTGTTACCTGCTGTAGAATAGGACAGGTTATCGTTATTGTCACGTCTAGCTTTGTCACTACTTCGGCCAAGGTTAGGCTCGACACTCACTCAGTACATGGGGTCGGTTGTACTGATGCTGCACTGCACTTCTTAATGTTGTGCAGACCCCGCATCCAGACCCAGTGGACCGCGTTGAGGAAGTCACCTTCAGTCCACACAGAGCTTCAAGGTATACCCACTGGCGTTCGTGGGCCTTGGTGTCTTTCCTGCCTTTGGATTCTTCATTGTCTTACCTTTTTCTCCTAGTTTCAAGACAATCATATATTTCTTTTTCAGACTCTGTATTTATTACTCAGTTTAGATAGTCCGTGTGGTTGTGACACCACGGTTTTGGGTATGCGACGTTATGTATTTTATTTTATTTCACTTTGCATTTTGAATTCCTATTACATTTCCGCTGTTAAAGTTATGGATTATGTTGGTTATTTCAGTTCATATTTGAAGGGCATCAATTTTTCTACTGTTGAATTGATTTGAAACATATGAATGTGTAGCATATGTTAGCTTGTCTAGCAGGTTCACCGTTAGTCGCAGTCATGGCCTGAAGGTGGGATTTTGGGTCGTGACATGGTGGTTGTATATGGAGTTGCTCCCATCTCAATGGATGATTACCTCCTGATGATTCCATTCAAATTTTACCGCCTGATGCAAAGTCGATGCCACAGCCCCAACGATATGTATCCATGGTCGTCCTAACAACAGATTATAGGATGCGGATATATCCAACACCTGGAATTCAACCTCGAACCATGTAGGTCCCATTTGCATGCATAGGCTGATTTCTCTAATGGTGGATCTCTGAGAACCTTCGAAAGCCTTCACATTCATGGACCTCTCTCGTATCTCGTACAGTCATTTGCCCAACCTTTTTAGTGTTGTCAATGGGCAAATGTTAAGGTTGGACCTTCCATCGATCAGAACCCTGGTAATGAAGTAATCTTCACATTGCACGATAATGTGCAGTGCCTTGTTGTGACTCAAACCTTCAGGTGGCAATTCGTCCTCGCGGAAGGTAATCTTGTGGATTTCTAATACCTGTCCTACCATGTTGGACATCTATCCGCTTGTGATTTCATTAGGTACATAAACTTCATTCAACACCTTCATTAGAGCACTCTTGTGTGCTTTCGAATTCTGCAGCAATGTTAGGATGGATATCTAGGCTGGAGTTTTGTTCAATTGATCTATGACTGAGTATTCTCTGGCCTGCACCTTTTTCCAGAGATCATCTGGGCCTGTTTCAATGACGAGTGGTCTGTTGGAAGCTTGTTTGCTAGACTCTCCGAAGTGTTCAGGTGTATAGACCCTAACGGTCCTGGTCATCCCCTGTGCAGAACCAGCTTCTTCTATCTTGACCTTTCCTTTCCTTCTAGCTTCAGCTACGTAATCCCAGGGCACAACATTAGTGTTGAAAAAGGTGGCGTGGTTGACACGGTCACTGTAATTGGTGTGGCCACCCTTACTTCAAATGGGATAGGCGTCGTGGCAGGTGGCATTATTTCAACCTCAAATAGCACAGGCGCGCCTGTAGGTGGTGTTACCTCAAACTCGAACGAGACTGATGTGGTTACCACAACATCTCCTGACGGCTGAATCTGTACTATAATGGGATTAAGTGTAACCGCTGGGTTCTTGGTTTCATCACCTTCTTTGATTAACCCAACTGACCCCTATGGGTCCCATTCTTCATCGATTTCTATCACATTGATGCCTCCACCCCTGTGATCTGGGAGGGGGTTATTGCGGACATTGGGCGTGGCCTCCTTTGCCTGGATGATTTTATTATCAATCAAATACTGGATTTTATCCTTCACCGAGCGACATTCATCGATGGTATGTCCTTTCATGCCGGAATGGTATGCACATGTTTTGTTTGGATTGACCCATTGAGATGGGTTCTTTGTGGCTATATCAGGGATGGGAGTGACGTAATCAACAACTCTTAGCCTTTCACACAGCTGGTCAATAGGCTCAGCAATGATGGTATATTGCTTGGGTGGCCTGCGATCAAAATTAGGTCAAAGTCTTGGGAAGTTTTGGCAAGCCGGAGGTGATTGAAGGTGTGACGGTTGGGAGTTGTATGTGTGATAAATAGTGGTTGGTTGGGAATATCTGGGAGATGTGGGTTGATAAGTAGGTGGAGGGGATGGCTGATATGTAGGTGGAGCTGATGGCTGATATGTAAGTGGAGAGGTACGATACATCAGCGGAGATTTGGGTCCCTGTGCAACCATTACCGCTCCTACGTCTTTCTTTATGAATATACCCCCAGACTGCAGTGCTTTGTTCGTGGCTTGTAGTGCTTCAAAATTAGTGACCATTCCGCTCTTAATACCTTCTTCAATTCTCTCAACCAGCTTGATGATGTCAGAGAATTTGTGATTTTCAATCACCATGAATCTCTCATAATATTGCGGGTCCTGTGCCCTGACGAAGAATTTATTCATTTTCTCTTCGTCCAGTGCAGGCCTGACCTTGGCTGCTTCAGACCTCCAACGAGTGGCATACTCGTGAAAGGTTTCAATGGGCTTCTTCTTGAGGTTTTGGATGTAAAACACGTATGGTGTATTTTCCGTGTTGAACCTGAATCGGTCCATGAAATCTGATGCCATACTTACCCAATTGAACGACTTCTTAGGGTCCTGGATGATGTACCAAGACAAAGCATCTCCTGTGAGGCTCCTCATGAACAGTTTCATCCGAATCTTCTCGCCACTTCCAACTCCTACCAATTTGTCACACTAGGTCCTCAGATGGACCCTGGGATCACCAGTACCGTCGAACATCTCGAACTTAGGAGGTTTGTAACCCTCCGGTAGTTCTACATCAGGCTGTATACAAAGATCTTCATAATTCAATCCTTCGATCCCCTTACCTCCTTCCACGCCTTGAACTCGGCTAGTCCATTTCTTGAGTTCTTCGGCCAAGTTCTTGATAAGCATATCCTTCTCACTTTATTCCGGTGTGCAAGAGATGGGCTGGGTGGAGTGAGGTAGAGTCTCCACGTATATGGGGTTATTCTGGTGGCCTGGTGCCTGAGCATAGAGGTGATCGTTGGTAGAATTTTGTGGTTCAGGAATGATTAGTGGAGTGGTTCGGGGAGTGTCGCAAGTGTTTTGTTGGTATTGTGGTGGGATGGCTTGATTTTTCGGTGGAGTTGTATAGTGATGGGTTGTAGGAGGATTCTGTTTGCTGGTGTATTTTGAGGTTGTGCGGGGTTTTGAGGGTTCGGGTGGATGACATCCGGAACACTAAGTGAGAAGGATAAGTTCGCTAGGTTTCGAACATGTTCAAGTTCCCCTTTCAGTTTTAATAGCCTTTGTTCAAGTTGTGACACAACATCATTCTGGACCTGAGTACCCCGACTGTCTGAAGCTTCTGTTTGTTCAACTGGTGCTGTGTTCTCTTTTTCTGATGTTATTCAAGTCTTCCATTTTGCCCTTGCCTTTGCCTTTAGGTGGACTAGGAGGAGAAGAAGGTGGAGGGCCCCTGGATCTTGTATGGTATGCTGATGATGCAAGAATGCACGAACCAACCTTTGGGGAAGGGGAATAATCGAAAGAATAAAATAAAAACAAAAGGTAGCCAAGTCAGTGAGGATTATGACAAAAGTATTTGCAGTATTTAAACACATATTGCATAATTGTAAACGTATCCTAAATTTGGGTGCCTCATTGTGCCCGAGGTAGGCCTAACGACGAATTGATTTGGAGAACTTAGATGCCAAAATGCCTCATTTCATTAATGTAAATAGACGAATCCCGAAACGATACTAAAACAACAAAAATAGGAAATAAGTCATTAATGACACTTGACCTTATTACATTGATGAAAGCAAAAGGGTAAATCTAGCCTATTTTGTCCCAGAAGGACCTTCCCCGGATTCAGTATTCTTGAGTCCATCGAACAAATTTCCCAGCTCGCGTAGTCCCAGCAGCATGTGCGCTCTATCCAGGTGTCATCCTTCATTCCCCTAAGCGTTATGGAAATCCTTGATCCTTTTGATGACTTTGCCCTCTAACTCTACTATACCTCGCTCCAGATATTCCAGCTTCCTATTGGAAAGGATAGCCATCTCTTTCCATTCCTCGATCAGCCTTTTGTTGGTTTCATGTATTTCCCGATGCTCATTCTCGGAATCATAAACCCTTTTGCGCAGCCGGTTGTACTTGAACTGAGCCTCAGCATCTTCGTCTATGATTCTATTGCCTCGACTGATCCCTGGTCTCACTGTCCCATATAAGTCGTCCTCCAACCATGACGGGTAGAGAGGTGCACATCCAGCATAGTACCTGTCTGGTTCAATAGTATTCTTCTCCATGATGAATTTGCAGTGCCACATGTGTTGAGCTTGGCACTTGTAGGGGACATCGTCGTCCGGGATATCTGCCCTGAAGAGACCCATCTTTGCAACCCTTGGTACAACTTGTTTCTTGCCAGTATGCCTCATGACTCGGATAGGAACATAAGGATATATACCTCTTAACCCGATCAACACTAAGTTCGGTGCATCCCTGGACCTGATGATAAACTCGTCCGTTGGGAACCATTCGAACATCCATTGCACTTATTCCTCGGTCAGATTGTCAAAGAATTCCACCCACTCTTTGGCAATTTCCGGCTGAGCAAATCTGTCCAGAATGTAGGTCATCCCCTTAGGGTGGTGGAAGGCGATGTGATCATTCCAAGCCCTCCGCGGAAGTCTTGGGCAGTATTGGCCTCTTTGAAGATGTTCTAAGAGCCACAACTGCAGCAACAAGTTACAACCCATAAAATGTTTAACCCCTCATTGACAACGCTCCAAGGCTCGGTAAATGTCAGCTATGATCATAGAGACAATGCTGAAGGTTTGCCCGTCGATCCCTTCCATCAAGGCCCGTGCTACCATGGCTAGTCGGGTATGAATCATTTCCCTTTTTGTCGGGAACACTATCAACCCCAGAAAGCATACAATAAACACAAATACCCTGCGGTGGATGTGACCAGAGATGTGATAGCAATCTTGTCATGATAGGTGCGGTATGATTTGCTGTGACCGTATCTGTCATACAAGTATTCGAAGGGTATGTAGGATTGTTTCAGACACTCCAATTCAACATTTTTCTTCAACCCCATCATTTTTAGAAAACCTTTGCGCGTGCGGTTCTCAGGTACCAACAACCCAGGGCTTTCCCAAGCTAGCCCAGCAAGTCCTCCTATTTCCTCTAAGAGTGGTGTCATCTCAATATTCCCAAAGCGGAATACAGCTCTTTCACTATCCCAAAACAAAGTAGCAGCCTCAATCAACATATTGTTCGGCTGGATGTCCAGAAGAGACGGTAAATTACCCAGATGCTTCTTCACGTGTTTCTTATCATTGGAGGAAAGGTCTTCCCACCAGTTTAGGAGCATTGGTGGGATATTGCTAACCATACCAAATCTGGGGACCTCGTGCCTCATTTTCTGCAAGTCAAAAAATGGTTAGGCCCTTACCCCCCACCAGACTCAACTATTTATACACTTATGATTAGCATACAAGAGTTTAGTTCTCCAAATTAATGCACAGAACGTGATCGTGTCCGTTGGGATTATGAAAACCCCGGTGGACTTTTGGATAAGGCTGTCTTAAAGGGTTATTGTGCGGACGACACATTAACCCGGCTAAGTTTAACCATGCTGCATGCACAATATAATAAGAGTAAGGTTTCTATGGGGGTCTAAACTGGTACCCTCGAGCGGATAACTCGAGGGGGAAGGCACGGAACCATCGACTGAACCGCTGATCGACTGGTTTTACCACAAATAAGCCTTTCCAAATTTAAGGGGTGATATTAATTGGAAGAACGCAACCACTCATCAAGCGTTGCTATAGGATTTGTATAGGCACGAGTGGAGTATGATGTTGAGAATGATTATGTAGTAATAAATACGCACTAAACAACATATTGTCATGTATTTGCACGTTATGAAAGCGATAAGTACAACAGTTATAATTGAAAAGCGGTTACATAAGAAAACAAAGAAACATGTGAGTTTCATTTTGGAAAATAAATACTTGGAAAAAATAAACAATTAATTACACGTAAAGGGTAAAGGTAAAGGGTGCAAGTATTAACCAAGTAAGGTACATGTAGGCAAATTCACAAAGCAGTTTGTAATGGTAAAAGCCTAAGGGTCCCCAACAGAGTCTCCATGCTGTCGCATTCCCTTTTTCCTCTCCTTTCGGATCAATAAAGGGTTTTGACATTATTGGGACAACTCATTTCATTTTGGGATAAGGGATATAAGGAATTTGAAGATTCGCCACCTAACGAATTAAGGCGCGTTAGGACACCTAGTACGGGTCATTTATAACACTAATTGTATAACTAGAGAATGGGGTAAGGGCTAATTACTTCAAGGGGAAGGTGTTAGGCACCCCTCGAAGTCCACAACTGTGGGTCCCGGCCAAACTTACTTTGTGAATTAATCAAGTAGCAAATATACAGTCTAAGCACATATGTAAACAAATAAGGGTTTGACAGATAAGCAGTCTAAGCATACATATGTGAATAAAGGTTTTAACAGATTCATAGTCTAATCACACATATGTAAGAGGATAAGGGAGGTCCTAGGTTGTTTATCCTATAGGATCACATCTATGCAATGCCCGGTAATCACTTCTCAATGAGGGGCTACACGTTGCATTAGCGCACATGTAATCATATCCTTTTCTACCCATTATCCCACCCCTTAGCGGTTATTAAGCGAGTTTTTATTTAACGAGCTCTAAGCGTGCTGTTACCCGTCCCTTCCTTGTGGTCCCGGAGGAGTTTAGGACCTCTAAATCTGGGCAGTTCTAGACAACCCCCTAAGGTTTTAAAAGGGAAAAATCTAGGCGATAGTCAAATAACAAGTAGGACCAGCAAGTAGAAAAGAAAGGAGCAGTTAGAAGGCTCATGTTTACCTCCACAAGTAGAGTGCAAATAAACAACACGTCTCAAAACACAAATACAGGTAATTTTTAAGGAAATCTTAGGAGAAGATGTCTAGGTGAACATTAATACACAGAATATGCAACACTTGTTCAAAACTCAGTGGCAGGGTCCTAATAGTTCGCCTACTGTTTTAAGACCTGTGAAACTTAGCAGTAAGCAATCAGAACGCGCAGTTTTTCAGTTTATACATGGATTAATTACCTAAGGCTTGCCTAGGCGTGGGACTGTGCGTAATAACAATTACAAGTTATTTTAGACAATTTGAAGTTATTTAATCTACAAAACATGCTGTTCTAAGAGACACAGGTTTGAAAACGACAAGATTAATGCCAGTTGTACTCAGAAAACACGCACCTATATGTGAGACTATTTTTATGCCTTTTCATGGATAAACGACTTATTGTAATTAGACTAGGCGTATTCAAACGAATGCAAACATGGTTCCTACAACATGATATCTAAATGCACACAGGAGTGACAGTTTTATGTAAAGGTTATTTATTAACCTAGTAGCAGCATTTCTAAGCGAAAGTGCTTATGAAAAATTAGGGCATGGATTAGTGACATGTGATATGCTGAAGCAGTAAATGTGAAGCCCTAAGAGCAAGATATCTAATGCTTATTGAGCATGACTTTGGATGCAAATGAATATGTTAGTCCTAAGGCATGGTTTCTAATGTAAATTCAAAGAATATAAGACCTAAAGCATGCTTTCTACCCAATATTATCAACAATACCATACAATTACCCTCCCATTTTCACTAGCCACCCCAATATCTGTTTACAAATAATTATTACAGACCAATGGCGAAATGAATTACATAAATGAAAAGGAAATTAAACTATAGGGAGACTGAAGCAGGCCCAAATACAATATGTTAATATCAGGCCTTCAGTAGTCTCAAATGCCCAAGGATTTCATAGCCAGATTTATATCCAGGTGTGTCAGAGTTCCCCAGGACCTCAAGGATCCCGAGCAGTGCTCACACCTAGACTTTTCATAACGGGGATTGAGTAAGTGCAGTGTAGAAGGGCCAACCCCAGTGTGCCAGATTTCAAAGGGATCTTAAAATGTGATGACCCAAAAGGGTCATCTTATGTAAACTTAATTATGACTGTGTTCCAAGGCCTCGAAAGCCTCCGTTAATCTCACCGCGATGTGCGTGCGCAGCCCGGACACGTAGACGAGAAGCCTTTATGTGGAAACTTGATAAAGAGTTGAATTTATGATAATTAATTGAATAAAGTTGACTTTGGTCAACATTTTTGGTAAACGGACCCGGACTCATGATCTGGCGGTCCCGGAAGGTCCGTAGGGAAAGATGGGACTTGGGCGTATGCGCGGAATCAAATTCTGAGGACCCAAGTCCGAGAAATGTATTTTTAAAGAAAATTATTTTCTAAAAATAATTAAGGCTTATGAAAATGAACCTCGATGTGAAACTTGTGTTGCCGGGCCCGTATAATGGTTCCGGAGCCCGGAACAGGTTCAATATATGTAATTTAAGTTATCTGTGAAATTTAGTAAGGAATAGACTTGATTTGATGGGTTTTGGATAAAATATGGGAAATTGAGAGTTAATGAAGTTTTGAGATTTTCATAGAATTTGAAATTCGGTTTGGAACGTGATTTCATGTTATCAAGGTCCAAATGTGATTCCGAGACCGGGAATGATTCGGTTATGTCATTTGTGACTTGATGTCATTCAGAGTCGTATAGGTCGGTCCGGCGCATGTTTATAGAAATCAAGAACTTGAAGTTTCTTAAGTTATGGTTTTAGGGGTTTGGGGTGTGATTTGAGTTTTAGCGTTGTTTTGAGTGTTCCGTGGGCTCAAGAAAGTCCGTTTAATGATATGGGACTTGTTGGTATTTTTGGACGGGGGCTCGGGTGGGCCCAGGTGACTCCTGGACCCCGAACGGGGCTAAACACCAGCTAAAACAACTGCTGGTGCAGCTGTTGCTGGTGTGACTTCAGGTGCGGAGGTTCCGCATGTGCGGTTCTTTTTCCGCAGGTGCGGCCCCCAACTCCGCAGGTGCGAACCCAGCTCCTCCAGTCCTTTTCCGCAGGTGCAGCTATTTCTTCGCAGGTACGGGATCTCAGGTGCGGTCCCAAGGTCGCAGGTGCGGAAACCCCTGTAGGCAGCCTGTATTTAAGTGTCAAAACTCGGGTTTCCTTCATTTACACCCATTCCAACCTCCATTGAAGGGTACTAAGAGCTTGAGAAACCATTCCTCGACCCATTTCTAGTAGAGGTAAGTAATTTCACTCTATTTTACTAGTTTAATTCATGTATTGTCAAGGGGATTAACTACTAAATCTTAGAAAAATCTAGGTTTTGAGTAGTAGATGGGATTTTTGGGAATTTGATGAACTATCCAATTAATGCTATGAATTCAAGTAGAAACTTCATATTAATGATCCTTAGGCTATGGGTGAGTGATTCCTCCGAGAATTTTCGGGATTCGAGCATGCGGGCCCGGGGTCGAATTTTAGTATTTTTGGAAGAATAGTAAAAAAATGTATAATTACGCTTTGGAATTGGTTTATTGAGTAATTATTGATGTTAATAAATCCATTATGTCTAGATATTATCGATTCGGAGTTGGATTCGAGAGGAAAGGCGGTATTAGAGGCTTGAATTGCGATTCTTGGACACGAGGTAAGTGTCTTGCCTAACTTTGGTGAGGGAATATGTATTGTGTGCTATGTGTTTATCATGTTCAATGTATAGGTGGGGTGACGAGTACCTATGCATTGTGTGTCAAGCATGCCGTAAGTCTATTTTGATGAAATTCTTGTTATTACGTCCAAATTCATTGTATTATGAAAATTGTTTCTACTTGGAAGTTGATTGTTTGTTGAAAATCCTTGTTGATAAACTTGTGATATGATGGTTCGATTGAGGACCCAATTTGTTAAGAGATTTAATTGTAAGAATTGGTTATAGCTGAGACCCTTGCCGGGCAATTGTTATGATATTGACTGATATTCTCCCCTTGCTGGGAGATTATGATGTGTATTACCACTATGCTACATTCCTTGCATTCGAGATTTGTCATTTTTTTGGTGAGGAAGAGTGTAAAGCACGAAGGGTGATGCCGTGCCATGATTTACACTGATTACGTCATAAAATGCATAGTGAGGAAGAGAGTAAAAACACGAAGGTTGATGCCGTGCCATGATTTATAATATCTTATACCATACATCGCATCGTGAGGAAGAGAGTAAAAGCACGAAGGGTGATGCCGTGCCATGATTTATAATATCTTATACCATACATCGCATCGTGAGGAAGAGAGTAAAAGCACGAAGGGTGATGCCGTGCCATTACATACATGGCTCGCATTTATACTTGTTACGTTAGCATTCTTGTTAATTTTCTATCTCTTACTTTCTCCTATGTGTTAATCAATTGTTCTTATCTCTCACTTGTTACCCCCATTAACTGCTCCCGTATCCCATACTTATCTGGTTATTCCTTTTGTCTATGCTATATCTTGTAGAACTGTACAAGCAAATTATCGTTGTCAGGTCTAGCCTCGTCACTACTTCGGCTGAGGTTAGGCTCAACACTTACTCAGTACATGGGGTTGGTTGTATTGATGCTACACCTGCACTTCTTATTATTGTGCAGATCCCGCTGTCGAACCCTGTGGACTTCGCTAGAAGGAGTATCCTACAGTCCACCTAAGAGATTCCAAGGTAGACTCGCAGACGTTCGTGGGCCTTGGCGTCTCCTCTATCTCCATTTCCCTATTCTGTCTTACATTTATCCTAGTCTTTCTGAGACAGTTCATGTATTTTTCTTCAGACTTTTTATTTAGCACTCTGTTAGCATGTCCGTGAGTAGTGACTCCGGGTTTTGGGAATTATTGAAACGTATTGTATTTTTTTACCTTAGCCTAGTTTGGAAAATTTATCTACTTTCGTGTTATGAATTATAATCTGTTCTAGTAAATGCTATTATTTTCGTGATGATATGTTAGTGTAGTTTTCCACGTTGGCTTGTCTAGCGGGTTCAACGTTAGACGCAGTCACGGCCTGAAGGTGAGATTTCGGGTCGTGACATAAAAGGATCCCAAGTAAGTCACACACTGGATGGGCAGAACCTAGGGACTTAGGAGTAAAGTGAGAGTGCTTGACATAGTTTTGAAAAGATTTTGACAAAAGACAGTACTGGATTGATTCAATAAGTAAAGAAGTTTTATGAAAATAGGAACTGATTAGTAGTAAAACAACTTTTGAGAACAGTGTGAACACTTATGAGAAATCAGTAAACAGCTTAAACAGGTTCAACATCATTCAACCACAAATTTCACTCAAGGATTATGGGAATTGGGGACACACAGAACGTAACACATAACAATAAGAGCACAGAAGTTTTTGTAGAGTTCTATATGATTAAGGAATTAATACTGATTTAAAGGAAAAATACTGATTTGAAGGGAAAAAATAACATAGGTTTCCATGAATAAGCAAATAAGTTGAGAATAAACAAAAGGATCGAATCCGAAACCTTAATAGAGGCATACTAGGGTAAAATCACAAAATATTCTAATTAAACGAAGAAGTAATCATGTGAATCAAAGCACAGAACATAGGCAAGTCACAAATAACATGGACAAGTGCAGAATCCAAACAAAGTGTTAGAAAATTGGGAGTTTTAGCACAACTAGTTAGGGTTAAGAAAAAACTTAACAAAAGCAGTCGAAAACACATAAGAAAAGGATTAAACACCTAAAATTAGAAAACGTTTTGAAGAAAAGGTTTTCCAGAAAACCCTAGTTTAGGAAAACGAAACATCGTTTGAAAATCAGAAGCTTTTCATAAGAGAACACATGAAATAGATTTGGCTCGTCTCAGATCTGTACAGATCTGAGAAGTTTAAGAGACGAAATTAGGGTTTCGAGGAAATAACCCAGAGATGAAAATATAGGCTTAGAAACCCATAGGTTTTGGCAAAAAATAGGAAGATCTTACTGTAGATCGAGCCACGAAGGCCTGAGACAGGCCAGGATGGGATCAAAGTCATAAGTGGACTGGCCCTGGTCCCTTGAGGACCTCAGAGACAGCAAAACCCGGCGTAAGAAAGCCATGAGCGTCTTGAGGGTGGTGAGGAACCACCATGGTTAACGGCATATGAGTGACGACGAGGAGAGATTTAGGGTTAGGGCAGAGAGTATTTGAGAGAGAAGGGATACGAGTGACGGCGGAGTGTGAGAGGAAATGAGGGGAAGGGGTCATTTGGGTTAATTAAGGAAGGGGATAATCTGAGCTGTTGATAAAAAATGATCAACGACCAGGATTCAAGAGGACCTGGGCCGGGTTAGGTAGGGGTTTAGGCCTGGTTTGTATTGGGTTGATTTATAAGGTATTTGGGCCGACTAATTTAGGCTTTAATTGAAATAAAAATGGCTATTTGTTAAATACTCCAAATAAATTGATTACAATAATTTGTAAAATAATTACTAATTATAATAAATGAGTTTCATGCTTAGACATATTTTGAAAATGGTTATTTAGTATTTAAAAATGCAAAGACTAATTCTTGGTAAAAAAATAATGCATGGGCTATAACTGCAAAGTTATTGCAATTATAGCCAAAAGGTGCCAAATTGGCTATTTATAGAATGATTTGGACTCAATAAAACCATAAATAGTAATATTAAATCAAGAAATATTTTGAAATCATTTGTGATGCAATTTTATAATTATTTATTAGAAATAAAATACTGAGCCAATTAATAAAAAATGTAGAAATTGTGAAAAAATACCAATTGATGCTAATGCATGACTTTGAAGACATGTATGCCCTTTAAATTTATTTTGGAAAAAATTGGGTATCAACAGTTAGGAACATTTCCCTTCTTGATTTCGCATCGTGCAGTTTGATTCCCTTGAGTCTTATACCTTTTGTTTCCTTCCTATTCAATCTATGCGACGTGAAGAGCTTGTTATCAATTGAGAACCGAGGAATTTTAGTGATACTATAGATATAGGCAGGATGCTACTCCCTGCATAGTTGGTTGGGGCTATTGTCGTCGCCTTGCGGAAGGATATTCTGTCATTTTAGCTCGGTAGCTGCACTTCTAAGAGTTTTGAGTCTATGCACAGATTTCTATAATGCCCACGATTGGTTGATTCTTACCTATGTGAGGTCTACTCAATGCGTGATTTAATAATTCAATATTTTATTTCCGGTCTAAGAAAGACAATCAGACTATAAATGTTCAGGTTTGGGCTGATGGAGTAACGAGATTTGGTATGTTCGAGCGTGGTTGTATTTTTATCTGCAATGTGGCATCGTCGTCCGTGATTGAATGTGTTAAATTCTCCGATTTTATGGTCTTCTACAATTCGCCTTTCGGGCATGGTATTGTGAAATGGTATTGGAGGAGTGGTTGTCAGAGACAACAGAGTGTGGCAATTTCGGGACCGAATTGGCCGTTCTAGTATTGATGGATCGAGAAAGATGAACTTCTAAGGGGTTTAAAGTTAGTAGTGATCTAGTGGTGCAAGTGCTACAGAGATAGATTTTTGATTTAAGGGAACATCTGGACGGCTAAAGATGAGGGGGCATGTGGGAAATGTTTTGTGGTGATTAAACTTCTAGAAGGCCAAGTGTGGGAGGCAGAAGTCGATTAGTTGCTTAAAGGAGTTGGTTTGACCAAAGTGGGAGAGTGGCGGAGTTTTATATGGGTTCTGTGATAGGATGACTACACACCTTGAGGGAAGTTTGGAATGATTTTGGAATTTTAGTGGATGGTGATTGGGTCTTTGGCGGTTTGATTGTGCAAGGTCTTGTCAATAAGAGATAAAGAATCTTGGTGGGTTCCAGATTTGTGTAATAGTAGCTTCAATCTAAGTGGGGGAGTCCCACCGCCTACGGTTGGACTGCATGGTTGTCTATTTGTGAGGTTTCGGGTTATCGGCGTATTGGTGAGTTATTACGGCTAAGGGAAAAGAACATAGGTAGTAATTTGAGCAAAGGATTTGATAAAGTTGTGCTATAGTTTGCCTTATTGACTCATGTTCAGGCTGTGGGGGAAGATTCAGGATTTATGCTTCATCAGAGGTGATTTACAAAGGAAGTGGTTCAGTCGGGTCCTTCATCGAGAGGATATTCATGAGCTATAAGAGCCTTGGAGTTGATTATATTCGGGACCAAGCCAGAGTAGGTGACTCTCAACAACAGTCCTAGTGAATTCAAAGGTTAAAAATGGTGCTTAAGGATTTCAAGCCCACAGTATGGTTAAGAATCGAGCTTTTATAGCAGATCGTCATAGGAGGCTCGAAATGTTCTATGATATTTTTGGCGTGCAGTGTAGCATTTGGATGAATGAGAGAGACAAACTTCGGATTCGTAGAAGGATTATCAGAATGGGTGTATCAGTTGAGGATGCAAATATGCGCATAAGGAAGGTATGAGATGGTTCGTGGGATTTGAGACAGCATGATCTCGTGATACAAGGCCACTCAGGATGAGTGCGGATTAAGTTCGTTATGTGTTGAATGGAGTTATTATTATTTCCAAGACAATTAAGAATAAATTAGAAGAAGTTAGATTGGTTAGCCATGGTTGAACTGGCATGATGGTGGTAGTGATCAGTACCTCCAGCGTGACTAGATTATGAATGTGATTTGTGGCGGTATGTGCGAGGTTTGACGACCGCCGTAATTGATTTTATTTGGAAGTATTCAAGTATTATGTCCTGTTATGTGTAGGCGGATCCCGGAAGGATTATGGTGGTTTAGACCACTACTTGAGAATTTGCATGTTATGTGGTTATGAGGATTCACTCGCGTGTTGCTATGGCTCTCATGGAATGAGTTAAGTAAGAAGATTTTATATGATGAAGTGTTTGCCCTATTAGCGGTCCAGAAGTTATGATGAAATTCTTATGCTATCACATATTGGCATGTTAGGTGCAGTAAGCGGTAGGAAATTTGGAAGTGAGGATCAAGGTTGAGGTTCGGTGTTGACAAGGATGCCACGAGCTTAGATGAGTAGGGAAGGAATTTGAATGTTTAGAGTAAGATGGCATCGTCTTTAGCGTCACTTGAGATCAGTGTTGTGTAAGAGGCTTTGCATCCTGGTTACAGATTCTTGATTTGCTTTACAACCTTAGTGCAGCCGGTGGTATGAATGTACAAACTTGTTACCTGGTACGGAAGATCGTGAGAGCGTGACTCACAGGAAGATGGTATAAGCGTGACATGTAGTCACTTGATTGATTGAGGATTTAAACCAAGTATGAAGAGTGTGGTGATATCGTTAATTTAAGAATTATTCCTAAAGGGCTCTCGGCTTGTTGGGTTGTGGACTATGGGGGTTTGCTCCAGTTATGATCGTTGTTCTTGTGTGTTATGGAAAAAAAGGGTTATTAGGGACCCGTGAAAGGTTATTAGCCTAGTACGGTGCGATCAGAATCGGCTTGAGGTATGTGGATGGATTTAAATATGAATATGGTCTCTATATCAGGCCAGGTGTGTTCATTTCAGTATAGCGCTCCTCATGAAGGAGTATTAGAACGTTAGATGTTATTTCGGCGTCTGCTATTTCATGTAATACTATATTGTGTTATGTGAGTTGTGAAACGGCTTGATAATTTTCTTGTGTGTTGAGATTCCGCGTAGAGATGGTGTTATGTGAGAAGGATGGATCGTGAGATTCAGATCATATATCGCACCTTAGTTGTGCTTGGGTTTTGTACCTTATGGCGCTATATGTGTCACGACCCGAAATCCCACCATTGGGCCATGATTGCGTCTAACCTTGAACCCTCTAGACAAACCAACGTATACAATATCATTAATGTACTAGCATTAAAAATACAGAATTAAGTAAAGCATCTAATATTCCTTTTTCAAATGCGGAAGCAGATAAATTCTGAAAATAACTCAAAACCCCAATAACACGATTCATTTACAATATCCCAGCACCTGGAGTCACTAACTCACGAACTGACTAAGAGGGTACTAAATACAAAGTCTGAAGAAATAATATATAAACTGTTTTAGAACTAAGAAAAAACAAGACAGTTTAGAAGATAAAGATAGAGGAGACGCCAAGGCCCACGAACGTCTGCGGGTCTACCTTGGAATCTCCGAAGTGGACTGCAGGATGCTCCCTCAATCAGTGTCCACCGGGTCCGGCTGCGGGATCTGTACAACATAGAGAAGTGCAGATGTAGCATCAGTACAACCGACCCCATGTACTGAGCAAGTGCCGAGCCTAACCCCGGCCGAAGTAGTGGCGAGGCTAGACACGACGACGATAATCTACATGTACAGTTCTATCAAAAATATAGCAAGGAAGTGACAAATATTCAATAGATAAGCAAGAGATATGAGAACAAGTAAGGGGGCAACAGATAAATAGCAAAATGAGATGCAAAACACGATAAATAAAAAAATAAATGAATGGCACGGCATCACCCTTCGTGCTTTACTCTCTTCCTCACTATGCAACATGTAGATATATATATATATGACATGATTGCAATAATAAATGAAATGAATGGCACGACATCACCCTTCATGCTTTACTCTCTTCCTCATTGTGCAATAATAAACAAAGAAATAATATGAATGAATGGCACGATATCACCCTTCGTGCTTTACTCTCTTCCTCGCATTGCAATAAATAAATAATGAGTGATATGAATGAATGACACGACATCACCCTTCGTGCTTTACTCCCTTCCTCACATTGCAATAAATAAATAAAGAGTGATATGAATGAATGGCACGGCATCACCTTTCGTGCTTTACTCTCTTCCTCACATTGCAATAAATAAATAATGAGTGATATGAATGAATGGCACGGCATCGCCCTTCGTGCTTTACTCACTTCCTCACCCAAGTAATATCAATCAACAAATAACAAACTTGGCAAGGAAATGAATTACCGAAATTCAATTCATAACCACCCAACAGGGGGAATAACAACCAAAGTCAAACACATTTACCCGGCAAGGGTCTCAGCTATAACCAATTCCTTACGAGTACATCACTTCCCAAAAGAACTACTTCATAACACAATAACCATTGAGGTAATAACAAGTAATTAAGCCAAACGGACTCACGGGCATACTTTGACACACAATGCATAGGTACTCGTCACCTCACCTATGCATTGAACATGATAACACATATAGCACATAGGGCACAACACCTATTCCCTTTCCAAAGTTAAGCAAGGCACTTACCTTGGTCCAAAGATGCAATTCAAGCCTCTAATACCGCCTTTCCTCTCGAATCCGACTCCGAAACGATAATATCTATTCACAATCAATTTAATAACATCAATATTTACTCATTAATACAATCCCCCATAGCCTAAATATACAATTCCTAGCATTCTTCCAAAAATACCAAAATTCGACCACGGGCCTGCTTGGTCCAAACACGAGGCTCGGACCAAAATCGGATTACCCATACCCCCACGAGTTCAAATATATAATTTGTTTTAAAATCCGACCCCAAATTGAGGTTGAATTACCCAAAATCCCATAAACCCTAACTCTACCCAAAACCCTTAATTTCTACTTTGATTTTAGGATTTTACGCCTAGATTCTAGTGATTAGGGAAGGAAAGTGGAAGAAATTAGTGTTAAGAACACTTACCCAAATGGCTATGGAGGAGAAAATGGCTTGGAGGTCTTCAATGGAGTTTGAGAAAGAAGGGAATGGTGAAAATTGATGAATTCCCGTATGGTATTCTGTTTTTGGGTATTTAAAATAGTTGGGAAAAATTACCCTATGCATTCGCGGCCCCTTGACCGCGTTCGCACAGGGTTGACCACGCTGACCTATGCGTTCGCGTGCCAAGGGCCGCGTTCGCACAGGCCTAACACCCCCAGCTCCCCCAGGCCCTATGCTAACCCAGTGCTGACGCACCCCCTACCCCGCATTCGCACTGCCTACACCCCACAACCCTCTGCGTTCGCACCACAGTGGGTGCGTTCGCATAGAACAAATGGGACCCTGACCCAGACCCACTATTTACCCTGTGCGTTCGCACCCCCTTGGGTGCGTTCGCATAGGGTAATTTACCTGAACACCAGCAAATTGAAGAAAAAACCAGATGTTTCACTACTTATGCACCCCGTTAGCTACCCGAAACTCACCCGAGCCCTCGAGTCTCAAAACCAAAAACACACACGACTCCCAGATCATCCTACAGACTTATTTAAGCATTTAAATCACCAAAATATCATCAAAATCAATGAATTAAACCTCAAAACTCATAGAATTTTCTTAAAACTTCATATGGTTCAATTATTTCGATTTTGATCCGAAACAAGTCATTTCAAGTCCGTTTTACACCAAATTTCACAGATAGCTCACATAACATATATTAAACCTGTTCCGGGATCCGAAACCATAATACGGGCCCGGTAACACGGTTTTCACATAAATATTCATTTTCAAAAACCGTTATATTTTTAAGAAAACAATTTTCTTTAAAAATTCATTTCTCGGGCTTGGGACCTCGGAATTCGATTCCGGGCATACGCCCAAGTCCCATATTTTCCTACGGACCCTCCGGGACCGTCAAATCACGGGTCCGGGAGGGTCCGTAGGAAAATATGGGACTTGGGCGTATGCCCGGAATCGAATTCCGAGGTCCCAAGCCCGAGAAATGAATTTTTAAAGAAAATTGTTTTCTTGGGCTTGGGACCTCGGAATTCGATTCCGGGCATACGCCCAAGTCCCATATTTTCCTACGGACCCTCCGGGACCGTCAAATCACGGGTCCGGGAGGGTCCGTAGGAAAATATGGGACTTGGGCGTATGCCCGGAATCGAATTCCGAGGTCCCAAGCCCGAGAAATGAATTTTTAAAGAAAATTGTTTTCTTGGGCTTGGGACCTCGGAATTCGATTCCGGGCATACGCCCAAGTCCCATATTTTCCTACGGACCCTCCGGGACCGTCAAATCACGGGTCCGGGTCCGTTTACCAAAAATATTGACCAAAGTCAACTTTAATCAATTAATTATTAGAAATTTTATTTTTCATCAAGTTTTCACATAAAAGCTTCCCGGCTACCTGCCCGGGATGCGCACACATATCAAGGTGAGATTAACGGAGGTTTTCGAGGCCTCCGAACACATATTTAGCTAAATTAACTTATGATGACCTTTTGGATCATCACAATCTCCACCTCTAAAACAAACGTTCGTACGCGAACGAACATAGAAATGTACCTGAGTCTAAGAAAAGATGGGGATAACGACTCCTCATATCGAACTCGGACTCCCAAGTAGCTGCCTCGGCAGGCTGACCTCTCCACTAAACACGAATCGAAGGATAACTCTTCGATCTCAACTAACAAACCTACCTAGCTAATATGGCTACCGACTCCTCCTCATAAGTCAGATCCTTGTCCAACTGGACACCGCTGAAGTTTAGAACATCAGATGGATCTGCAATATACCTCCGCAGTATAGATACATGAAACACTGGATGTACAACTGATAAATGCAGTGGCAAGGCAAGTCTGTAGGCCACCTCTCCTACCTTGTCCAATATCTCAAATGGACCAATGTACCTAGGGCTCAACTTTCCCCTCTTCCCGAAAGCAAAATCTTGAACTCTGCGATCTACATAATTCTTTTGCCTGGACTGAGCTGTAAGAAGTCTATCCTGAATGATCTTCACCTTGTCCAAGGCATCCTGGACTAACTCAGAACCCAACAATCTAGCCTCTCCGGGCTAAAACCATCCGACTGGGGACTAACATCGCCCACCATACAACGCCTCATAAGGAGCCATCTGGATGCTCGACTAATAACTGTTTTTGTAGGCAAACTCTGCTAAGGGCAAGAACTGATCCCATGAACCACCAAAGTCTGTAACACAAGCTCGCAACATATCCTCCAAAATCTGAATAGTACGCTCAGACTGGCCGTCCGTCTGAGGATGAAATGCTATGCTCAACTCGATCTGCGTGCCCAACTCTTGCTGAAATACTCTCCAAAAATGGAGGTGAACTGAGTATCTTGGTCTGATATAATGGATATGGGCATACCATGCAATCTAACAATCTCTCTCATGTAAATCTTAGCCAACTTCTCAGCTGAATACGAGACTGACACTGGAATTAAATGCGCCATCTTGGTTAGCCTATCCACAACAACCCAAACTGCATCAACCATCCTCTGAGTCCGTGGGACCCCAACTACAAAGTCCATGGTGATACGCTCCCACTTCCACTCAGGAAGCTGAATATGCTGCATCAAACCACCGGGTCTCTGGTGCTCGTACTTAACCTGGTGACAGTTCAAGCATCGAGCTACATAAGCTACAATATCCTTCTTCATTATACGCCACCAATAATGCTGCCACAAGTCCTGGTACATCTTTGCGGTGCCCGGATGAATGGAATACCGGAAACTATGGGCCTCCTGAAGTATCAACTCACGAATGCCCTCAACATCAGGTACACAAATACGGCTCTGCATCCACAAAACTCCCTCATCATCAACCGTAACCTGCTCGGCAACTCCGTGCCGGACTGTATCTCTAAGAACACATAAATGATGATCATCATACTGCCTGGCCCGAATACGGTCATACAATGAAGAACGGGCCACAGTATGGGCCAAAACACTACCAGTCTCAGAAACCTCCAATCTCACAAATCTATTGGCTAAAGCCTGAACATCCAACGCAAGAGGTCGCTCTCCGACTGACAAATAAGCTAGACTGCCCATACTGACTGATTTCCGGCTCAAAGCATCGGCCACCACATTGGCCTTCCCCGGATGATAAAGAATGGTAATATCATAATCCTTTAGCAACTCTAACAATCTCCTCTGCCTCATGTTCAACTCCTTCTGTCTGAACAAATAATGCAAGCACTTATGGTCCGTGAACACCTCACATGGCACTCCGTACAGATAGTGCCTCCAAATCTTCAAAGCGTGAACAATAGCTGCAAGCACCAAATCATGAACTGGATAGTTCTTCTCATGAATCTTCAACTGACGAGAAGCATAGGCTATAACCTTGTTGTCCTGCATCAACACTGCACCAAGCACAACCCGTGAAGCATCACAATACACGGTATATGGTCCTGAACCTGGACGCAATACTAACACTTGTGCCGTGGTCAAGGCGGTTTTGAGCTTCTAAAAGCTCGCCTCAAACTCATCAGACCACCTGAACTGAGCCCTCTTCTGAGTCAACCTAGTCATCGTGATTGCAATAGATGAAAAGCCCTCAACAAATCGAAGATAGTAACCTACTAAGCCCAAGAAACTCCGAATCTCTGTAGCTCAAATGGGCCTAGGCCAATCTCTAACTGCTGAAACCTTCTTCGGATCCACCTGAATGCCCTCTGCCGACACAACGTGGCCTAAGAATGCCACAGAACTCAACCAGAACTCGCACTTAGAAAACTTGGCGTACAACTGCCGATCTCTCAGAGTCTGGAGTACGACTCTAAGGTGCTGCTCATGATCCTCTCGGCTACGAGAGTATATCAATATATCATCAATGAAAACAATAACGAACGAGTCCAAATAAGGCCTGAACACTCGTTCATCAACTCCATGAATGCAGCGGGGGCATTAGTCAACCCAAAAGACATCACCAAAATCTCATAGTGCCCATAACAAGTGCGAAAAGCTGTCTTAGGAACGTCAGACGCCCTGATCCTCAGCTGATGGTAACCAGATCTCAAGTATATCTTAGAGAACACTGTAGCACCCTGAAGCTGGTCAAATAGATCATCAATTCTCGGAAAAGGATACTTGTTCTTGATAGTAACCTTATTCAACTGCCGGTAGTCAATGCACATCCTCATAGAACCATATTTCTTCTTCACGAACAACACGGGAGCACCCCAAGGAGAAACACTAGGCCTGATGAAGCCTTTATCCAACAAATCCTGTAATTGTTCCTTTAATTCCTTCAACTCTGGCGGAGCCATACGATACGTCGGAAAAGAAATAGGCTGAGTGCCCTAAGCTACCTTAGTACAGAAGTCAATATCCCTGTCGGGTGGCATACCCGGCAGGTCAGCAGGGAATACCTCTAGAAACTCATGAACTACGGGCACAGACTTTAGGGAAGGAACCTCGACACTAGAATCACGAACATAGGCCAGATAGGCCAAACAAACCTTCTCGAACATGCACCGAGCCTTCATATAAGAAATAACTCTACAAGAAGAATGGTTAGGAGTCCCCCTCCACTCCAAACGAGGTACCCCTGGCAAGGCCAAGGTCACTGTCTTGGCATGACAGTCCAGAATAGCATAATAGGGGGATAACCAATCCATCCCCAATATAACATCAAAGTCAACCATATCAAGAAGCAAAAGATCAACCTGAGTCTCCAGACCACCAATAACTATTGCGCAAGCACGGTAGACTCGATCTACCACTATAGAATCACCCACCGGTGTAGACACATGTACAACAGTACTCAAAGAATCACGAGGCATACTCAAATAAGGGGCAAAATATGAAGACACATAGGAGAATGTAGAACCCGGATCAAATAACACCAAAGCCTCTCGGCCGCAAACTGAAACCGTACCTGTAATAACTGCATTAGAAGCCTCAGCATCAGGACGAGCAGGAAAAGCATAACACCGGGGCTGAGCCCCTCCAACCTGCACATATCTGGGTCTACCTGCTAGAGGCTGACCTCTACCTCTCACAACCTTCCCTCCACCTCTAGCACCACGACCACCACCCCTAGTCGGTTGAGGGGGTGGGGGTGAACCTGCTGCGGGGACCATGGCGCGAGTACCCTGATATTGAGAACTACCCGAAGTCCCGGGGTAATACCTCAGAATGTGCCCATGAACACCACAAGAATAACAAGGTCTCTACTGATGTGGCTGATGACTTTGGAACTGTCCCTGACGACCCTGATAACCACCCTGGTAGCTCTGAAGTGGATGTGCACTGATAGGGGTTGGTGGTGCACTAACAGTAGCTGGCGGTGCACAGTGAGATACCTGAAGTGCTGACTAAAAAGTTCGGGGTGGATGACCCCTACTGAAAGAATCCCTGCCTTCGGATGAGGCTCCACTGAATCTACCAAAGTGACAGGGCCTCTTGTCAGCCCCCTGACCACCTCCCTGTGACAGAATCATCTCAATCCTCCTGGCCACATCGGCCGCATCCTGGAATGAAATATCGGTACCTGACTCCCTGGCCTTCTGGAGTCTGATGGGCTGAGCTAAGCCCTCAATAAATCTCTCCACTCTCTCACGGTCAGTGGGAAGTATCATAAGTGCATGCTTGGCTAGAGTGATGAACCTAGTCTCGTACTGAGTAGCAGACATAGATTCCTGCTGGAGGCGCTCAAACGGCCACCTAAGATCCTCTTGCTGAGTAATGGGAAGAAACTTCCCTAAGAATAGCTCGGAGAACTGAGCTTAAGACAAAGATGCAGACCCAGCTGGTCTGGTCAAGCAATAGTCTCTCCACCAAGTCTTGGCTGTGCCAGATAACCGAAAAGTAACAAAGTCAACTCCATTGGACTCCACTCTGACCATGTTCCGAAGAACCTCATGACAACTGTCCAAACTATCATGTGGATCCTCTGACGGTGCACCCGTAAAAGTAGTAGTGAATAACTTGGTGAACCGATCTAGTCTCCATAGATCATCTACTGACACAGCTGCACCCTCGGTCGCCGGTGCCACAATACCCGGCTGAGATGCTCCAGCTGTCTGAGGTGCTGGAGTCTGAAACTGAGTGGAAACCTTCTCTAGGGTATGAATAACAAGAGTCTGGGTCCCTCCCCCAGCCTGAGATCCAGCTGGTGCAGTAGGAAGAAGACCGGCCTGAGCCACACTCTCCGTAAGTCCCACCAAGCGGACTAGAGCGTCCTGAAGCACCGGGGTAGCAATGAACCCCTCTAGGACCTGAGCTGGTCCAACTGGGACTGTCTGAGCAGGAACCTCATCGGCATAATCTACCTGTGGGTCCTCAACTGGAGCCGCTGCTCTAGTTCTGCCTCGGCCTCTAGCACGACCTCGACCCCTCATAGGAGCTGTAATAGGAGGGTGGGGATGCTGATCGGTCGTTGAGGAAGCACGCGTTCTCTCCATCTGCGAGAGAGTAATTAGAGACTCAATTAGTATTTAGAATTCAATTGGCACGACAGATAATGAAAGATGTGAAGTTATTCCTAACTTTGCAGCCTCTGGGGGATAAGTACAGTTGTCTCCGTACCGATCCCTCAGACTCTACCAAGTTTGTCCATGAGTTGTGAGACCTAAGAAACCTAGTGCTCTGATACCAACTTGTCACGACCCGAAATCCCACCATTGGGCCATGACTGCGTCTAACGTTGAACCGGCTAGACAAGACAACGTATACAATATCATTAACGTACTAGCATTAAAAATAAAGAATTAAGTAAAGCATTTAATATTCCTTTTTCAAATGCGGAAGCAGATAAATTTTGAAAATAACTCAAAACCCCAATAACACGATTCATTTACAATATCCCAGCACCTGGAGTCACTAACTCACGAACTGACTAAGAGGGTACTAAATACAAAGTCTGAAGAAATAATACATAAATTGTTTTAGAACTAAGAAAAAACAAGACAGTTTAGAAGATAAAGATAGAGGAGACGCCAAGGCCCACGAACGTCTGCGTGTCTACCTTGGAATCTCCGAAGTGGACTGCAGGATGCTCCCTCAATCAGTGTCCACCGGGTCTGGCTGCAGGATCTGCACAACATAGAGAAGAGAGGGGTGTAGCATCAGTACAACCGACCCCATGTACTGAGCAAGTACCGAGCCTAACCCCGGCCGAAGTAGTGGCGAGGCTAGACATGACGACGATAATCTACCTGTACAGTTCTATCAAAAATATAGCAAGGAAGTGACAAATATTCAACAGCTAATCAAGGGATACGGGAACAAGTAAGGGGGAAACAGATAAATAGCAAAATGAGATGCAAAACACGATAAATAAAAAAAATAAATGAATGGCACGACATCACCCTTCGTGCTTTACTCTCTTCCTCACTATGCAACATGTAGATATATATATATATATAT
>ML280925.1:0-16385 GCA_005239495.1 Nicotiana undulata
CGCAATTTGTTTTAAGATTCGACCCCAAATTGAGGTTGAATCACCCAAAATTCTCAAAAGCCCAACTCTACCTAAAATCCCTAATTCCTACTTTGATTCCATGTTTTTAGGGCTAGAATCTAGTGATTAGTTGAAGAAATTAAAAGGAAACGAGGTCAAGAGAACTTACCTATGGAGTTATGGAGTTTGGGGAGCTTGATTCTCGGTTATGGAGGCTTGGGAAGAAAGGGGAAGTGGAAAATGGGAAGAATCCCGTATAAGGTTCTGTTTTGGTATATATAAAAAAATCACTGAACGAGTTTGTGCTCTGCGATCGCAGAAGAACAATTGTGATCGCAGAAGAGGACCGGTTGATACTCTACGCGATCGCAGGAAGACCTACGCGATCGCAGAACCTAAGGCCCCCCACCCTGTGCGATCGCAGCACCCCCCACGCGACCGCACTGACCAAATTACCCCAGACCCCTGACTCGACTAATACCCTATGCGATCACGGGGCTGGCATTGCGATCGCATAGAGAACCTGGGACCCCTACCAATCTAATGTTGTGTGATCGCGGAGATGTATATGCGATCGCACTGAAGAAAAGGCCTGACACCAGAAAACTAACAAAAACCAGATTTTTCCTAAGTTTTCGCACCCCGTTAGCTACCCTAAACTCACCTGAGTCCTCGAGGCTCAACACCAACAACACACACAACTCCCAAAACATCCTACGGACTCATTCAAGCTTTTAAATCATCAAATTATCATCAAAAACAACGAATCAAACCCCAAAACCAAATTAATCAAACTTAAGAACTTTGAAATTCTAGAATTCACTCCAACGCGCCGAACCGACCTAAACCACTCGGAATGACTTCAAATTTTGCAGGTAAGTTATAAATGACACAACGAAACTATTCTCTGTCTCGGAATTTCATTCGGACCTCGGGAACATAAAATCACCTCTCAAGCCAAATTTCAAATTCTTTAGAAACCCCACAAGTTCATTAACTCCATTTTTCCTCATTTGGATCCGAAACCAATCAAATCAAGCCCGTTTTACACCAAATTCCACAGATAGGACAAATAACATATAAAAAACCTGTTTCGGGCTCCGGAACCGCAATACGGGCCCGGTAACACGATTTTCACATAATTATTCATTTTTAAAAATTCATTTCTCGGGCTTGGGACCTCGGAATTCGATTCCGGGCATACGCCCAAGTCCCATATTTTCCTACGGACCCTCCGGGACCGTCACATCACGGGTCCGGATCCGTTTACCAAAAATGTTGACCAAAGTCAACTTTATTCAATTATTCAATTCAAAAATCCCATTTTTATCAAATTTTCACATGGAAGCTTCTCGGCTACCTGCCCAGGCTGCGCACGCATATCGAGGTGAGATTGAGGGAGGGTTTCAAGTCCTCGGAATACAGATTTAGCTGGAATTACTTAGGATGACCTTTTGGGTCATCACAGTCTATCACGAAGTGACGGTTCCATTATGACGTTTCATTATGGCCTTCTTCATATGATGGTTTCTTATTCTTATAAATATCTCACATGCCTTCAGTTCCACGAAACCTTCATCCTATTATGTTATTCTTCTTCACTCGTTCTTTTAATTCAGCACATATTACTTTGTTAATTCCTTATACAACCATGACTTCATCAAATCCCGATCCTAGCAAAGTAGTAATTGTTTATGAACTTCCCATTCATCTGCTCTTGTTAGGAGTAGAAGAGGTGGCATACTACGTAGTTTAGGATCTTCGTCCATTCGTGGTTCTCTTTATCAATCCAACACTATTACTCCTTCTTCTTCCAGAACTAGGGCTTCTTTAACCCCTAAATCTTCTGCTAGAAATAGGGAATCAAGTGAACCCATTCGTGAACCAACGATTGATGAAATCGTTCCAAAAGAATTTTCTTTCTCCTCTGATTGCGAAATGACTAGGAACCAAGTTACTTCTTTAGCTTCCCATGACCGTGCTGATATTTATCCTTCCTAAATTACTGCTGGTTTGATTTCTCTTGTTCGAAGAGAATGCTACTGGAAATCTGATTTTCCAGTTTTAGTTCCCGGTTCAAACCAAAAGATAATTTCGTATTAGGCTGGTTATTCCTTTGTTTACACATATCCTTTCACCTTAGATTTTACGCCACTTATTGACCAGTGATTATAGAATTTGTCGTTTCTTTGATGTTTGCTAAGGACAGATTCGTCCTATACTCTGGAGGGCTATTGTATGTCTTCAATATTTATCCAACTTGGCTTTCTTACCTTTCACCTTTCATCACTTGCTTCATCTTTATTCCCTTAAATTATTTCGTTCAGGGGTCTTTACTCTCGTGGCCTGAAGCAAAAGGGTTTATTGGTTAGCCATAAGGATGACAGAGACCGTGGCTGGTATGCCTGTTTCGTTGCTGCTCCCACAAGTGCTTTGGTAAGTGAGGAGAATATGCCCTTTCCAGAAAAGTGGAATTTTGCACGTAAGTTTTTTATCTCTCTTCTTCTTTCTTGGAAAAAGAAAAACTTATAATCTTGCGGCTACATTTTTTTTAGAAACCATGGAAGTTTTTGAGGAGATACCTAACTTATGTGCTTGGGTAAAAAAAGTTATTGTCAGTTGCTCCCATGGAGGGAAGGTATTTGAAATACCTTTCTCATAGGTTTGGATGAAAAGTCAAAATACATGGTATCCTTCTTTTTAATTTTCCTCCTTCTTTTTGTATTAATTTAGGAGGTACTAACTTTTCTCTTTTGCTAGGGTTTCCCATTCGAGGCGTCAGTCCCGCATCTATTACTTCTTCAAGACTCTCTATGTCCCTTGCTCAAGAAAGGATTTTGAGTTCTTCATCAAAGAGAAAGGTAGACGGAACCCATGGATTTGAAGGTGAAGAGGAACAAGAAGAGGGTTCCTTAGTGTGCATGCCTCGGGTTAGGAGGCGCCTATATAAGATGGTGAAGCCACCCCTCCTCCAAGTTCAATACCTTCTAAGCTTTTGGATGAACCTAAAAGTGCCACTTTAGTGAGTTCTGATGAAGAGAAGAATGTTTCCCCTCGCGATTCTACCGATCAGTTGTTTACCCATGGTTTTGATAGTGGAGATTTTGGTCCCGTTTCCGAAGAATTACCCCTCGCTTCTCTTCCAGCGTCAGTCCCCATTTGTTCTCAAACTACCATACCTATTGTTGCTGCTACTTCTCCTCCCGTGACTGCTTTCACTTCCTCAACTATTCCTATTGCTACTACTTCTCATGTTGAAATTGGTACTTCTAGTAGCAATAGAGCGATAAAAAAGGTTACTATTGAAGTCCCTGAAAGTGGTAATCTACTGAAAAAATCTGGTCAAGCCGACGTATGGTTAAAACCTTTACTTGGCCCAGTTGAGAAGTCAAAGTTGGAGAGCCACAATTCTTTGACGTGGATGAATGAGATTGTTCATTCATCTTTGAAGGTTCAAGTCTTAGATTTTTCCCTTTCTTTTCCTCATGGTTATTTATTTTTGCTTAACCATAACTTCTTTCTTTTCTTTTGCAAATCAACTTGATAGGCACAGAGCTTATGAAGAGGATTGTTCATGCTGAGCAGCAGGTCAATGATTATCGTACTGAAGCGGACAACTAGAAGGAACAATATAAGGGTCTTCAATTGGAAAAGGAAGTTTTTCCTGAAGAGATGCGTTCTTTGAAACAACAAGTAAGGATGGCATAATTAGCAATTGAAAAAGATTCTTCAAGTCAAGTCGGCAAAGATAAAGACATTCTTGAGTTTTCATTTGTGAAATAGCTCTCTAAAGCTACCGAAGAGATAAGGGGTTTGAAAAAACTTCTAAATCAGAAGGAGACTTATGTTGGGGAGTTAGTTCAAACACTTACCCAGGTTCAAGAAGACCTATGTGCCTTTTCTGATAAGGTCCAGTTCTTGGAGAGATCCCTCGCCCCTTTGAAGGCTTCTTATGATGTTTCTTTAATTGATAAAGCAGAGTTGATGGCTGAAATGGACCAGTGGGATAAAGACTATAAAGCCCTTGAAGATAAATCGACACTCGATGTGAGTTAGGCTGTTTTGAATACTCGCCCCGAGACTTTGATGGAGGCTAGCCAGGAAGGCTTTGACCTGAATGCTGAGATCGCCTAGGCTAAAGAAACGATTGAAAAAACTCAATAAAGTCAGAGCTTTTCCTCACCTGAGGTTGGCGTTCCCGAAGGTGATGAGCCTACTCCTGGTGAATTTAGTGATCAAGCTCCTTCTTCCCAAGTCGAATCTTCTCCCGCTGCTGATGATGCTACATTGGATTCTGCCCGTTAGTGTTTGGAATGGATGGTTAGTTATTACCCCTGGTTCATTTTGGGGTTTGTTATCAAACAAGCATCTTGGTTTTAACTAAGTATATACTTAGTTTTGACTAAGTTTAATATATAAACTTTTGTTTGAGTTTTTATTTTACTCTTTGACTTGCATTTAAAAATGCTTTAATGTTTTTTGATACAGACACAAATTTTTATAAAAGAGGGCCCTTTTATAAACGACACTAATGAAGAGACATCTCAACTTCATATTGGTGTAAGTATATGAACGAAGTATGAAAATACATACTTTGAAGAAGTTCCGTGAATAATTTGAGTAAGTTTCATGCTTTGAACTTTCAAATTATATAACACTTTACAAGTATTCAAATAACTTTTTGTACAACATCTATAACTCTTTCATAACTGTTTTTCTTGTAACAGATTTTAAAAAACTCTAGGGTTTATCTTGCAACCCATGTCTAATCATAACCTTTAACCTAATTACTCGCAAGATAGTGTTACTTATACAATGAGTTTACACTTTATCAAAGCTTATTACAAAGATTTTTGTTTCAGGCTTGTTTTTTGGCTCTTGATTGGCTCTTGACTTTTTACTTTTGGGTTTGATCCAGGCTTGAATTCTGACCTTTTAGTCTTCTTTAGTCTTCTTTGCCTTCATATCTATAGTACCCCATGTGTTAGATCTTTGAAGTATGAAATCTCGAGCACTTGATTATTCCTTCCATTTGGTCCATTTCCTAAAAAGGAAAATACACACAGGACTCGAAGGTATTTTTTTAGATGATGACTGCTTAACCCTTTTTATTTCCATCAGAATAGTTGTAACCCAGACCGAGATTAATTTCGTATCCCGCGTGTCTTTCAGGTCTAATATCATCATTTTGTGTGGGCTAGCTTTTTGCTTATTACCTAAAATTGTTAGTATAATTTAACAAAACAAAATAAAATCGTAAGTAAGTGATACCTGATCATGGGTATTTACTTTGCTTAGAAATAATATTTCTTCAAATGAACAGCATTCCAATTCGAGGGTAGTACCTTGCCTTCCATGGTTTCCAACTCATAAGCACATTTCCCAGTGATACCTCGAATTTTATAAGGACCTTCCCAATTTGGATTCAACTTTCCTGCTCCAACTGTTTTTGTTGATTGAAAAACCTTTTTAAGAACAAATTCCCCAATCTTGAAGTATATGGGATGAGCTTTCCTGTTGTAGTATCGTTCAATAATTTTCTTCTGAGCTGCCATTCTTATTAGAGTCGTTTCTCTCCTCTGCTCGAGTAAGTCTAAATTCATTTTTATCTCTTCACCATTTGATTCTTCAGTTGCTTGTGTAAATCTCGTACTTGGCTCACCTATTTCAACTGAAATTAAGGGTTCAACACCATAAACTAGCGAAAATGGGGTTTCTCCCGTACCTATTTTTGTTGTCGTTCGATAAGCCCATAATACTCCAGGTAACACCTCGGGCCAATTGCCTTTTGATTCCTCTAATCTTTTCTTCAAATTATTAATAATAATATTGTTTGTTGACTCAGCTTGTCCACTTGCCACTGGATGATAAGGTGAGGAAGTTATTCGTTTAATTTACCAACTTTAAAAAAAAATTGTGACTTTCGTGCCTATAAATTGTGGGCCATTATCACATAAGATTTCTTTTGGCACTTCGAATCGACATATAATGTTTCGCAGAATAAAATCCATGACTTCCTTTTCTCATACCTGTTAGAAAGCTCCTTACTCTACCCATTTGGAAAAATAACTTGCTAACACTAACAAAAATCGTACCTTTCCTTTAGCTTGCGGAAACGGTCCCACGATATCCATTCCCCACTTCATGAATGGCCACGGGGAAATAATCATATGTAATAATTCTTCTAGGCGGTGCATGTTATTGCCATATCGTTGGCATTTATCACACTTAGCTACGAAGTTTTTTGCATCTTCTTCCATTTTCAGCGAGTAGTATCCTGCTCTAATTAAAGTTTTCACCAAGGATCTTCCTTCTACGTGATTTCCACAATTCTCCTCGTGTACTTCTCTCATCACATATTCTGTTTGAGCAGGTCCAAGGCATCTTGCTAAAGGTCCCCTGGACATTTTTCGATATAGATTTTCTCGAATTAAGCAGTAACGGGCAACTTTTCGTCGAAGTAATTGAGACTCTTTTTTGTCTTCAGGTACGGTTCTATACTGCAGAAAATTAACAAGTTCGTTTCTCATGTCCCAAGTTAAATTATGGAAACTTACCTCATTTTTATCCCGGTCCAGTGCTAAATGAAACAAATGTATTACGATAGCATTTTCTGCATTTGTTATTTCCGTAACTGACGCGAGACTAGCTAGTGCATCTGCTTCCGCATTCTCCTCCCTGGGTATTTGCACAATTTTCCATGATTTAAATTGTCTTATCAATTCTCGTGCATTTTCCAAATATTGTTGCATTCGTGCCTCTCTAGCTATGTAAGGCCCCTGCTTCTGGTTAACTACCAATTGAGAATCGTTCTTAATTATGATTTTCTCTATAGAGAGTTCTCGTGTCAAATCCAGACCTGCAATAACAGCCTCGTACTCTTCTTCATTGTTAGTAATGGGATAGCATTTTATTGTTTGGCTTATACTTTCTCCCGAAGGTGGGATTAAAACAATACCTAAACCTACTCCTTTAACGTTAGAGGAGCCATCACTAACTAGAGTCTATGTACCTAGATTAGCTTCGGTGAATACTTATAGTTCCTTTTTTACTACATGAACTATTTTTGTGCTGAAATCCGCTACAAAATCTGCTAAGATTTGTGATTTTATTGCAGTTATTGGAAGGTACATAATATCATACTCGCTGAGTTCTGTAGACCATTTAGCTAATCTTCCTGACAACTCTTATTTATGTAATATATTCCTTAGAGGATAAGCAGTTACTACAGAGATAGGATGACATTGAAAATAAGATCTCAACTTTCTAGATTCCATAACTAATGTTAAAGCAAGTTTTTCTAAGTGAGGATATCGAGTCTCAGCATCCAATAAAGATTTACTAGCATAATAAATTGGAGATTGTTTACCTTTATCTTCTCGTACTAAAACTGCACATACTGCCATTTCTAAAAATGCAAGATAGACAAGTAGCCTCTCTCCATCATCTGGTTTAGCCAGCATGGGTAGATTTGACAAATATGCTTTTAGATTTTTGAGAGCTTGTTGGAATTACTCATTCCATTCAAACTGATTTTGCTTTTTTAGTACTGAAGAATTTGAAACTTTTTTCTGAAGATTTGGAATAAATCTTCCTAAAGCTGCTACTCTTCATGTCAACCTCTGTACCTCTTTTTTCTCGTGAGTACATCTGGAATTTCTTCAATGGCTTTGATATGTACATGGTTTACTTCAATACCTCTACTAGATATAAGAAAACCTAAAAACTTACCTGATGCCACGCCTAAGGCACATTTTTCTGGATTTAATTTCATATTATAGTTGCGGAGGATTTCGAAGGTGCTTGAAAGATGTTGAAAGTGATCTCCTGCTCGTGCAAATTTGACTAGAATATTATCGATATAGACTTCACAGTTTTTCTCAGGTGTTCTTGAAACATCTTGGTCACTAACCTTTGATACATGGCCCCAACATTTTTTAAACCAAAAGGCGTGACTTTGTAACAGTAAGTCCCCCTGTCTGTCATAAACAAAGTTTTTTCTTTATCTAGGGGATCCATCTTTATTTGAGTATAACCTGAATATGCATCTAAAAAACTCAACAGCTCATAACATGCGGTAGAATCAATCAATTGATCTATATGCGGTAAAGGAAATGAATCTTTTGGGCAAGCTTTATTTAAATCAGTATAATCTACGCATACTCTCTATTTGCCATTATTTTTTGGAACTACCACAGTATTAGCTAACCAATCAGGATATTTTACCTCCCAACATTTTTTTAAACCAAAAGGCATGACTTTGTAACAGTAAGTCCCCTTGTCTGTCATAAACGAAGTTTTTTCTTCATCTAGGGGATCCATCTTTATTTCAGTATAACCTAAATATGCATCTAAAAAACTCAACAGCTCATAACCCGCGGTAGAATCAATCAATTAACCTATATGCGGTAAAGGAAATGAATCTTTTGGGCAAGCTTTATTTAAATCATTATAATCTACGCAAACTCGCCATTTTGCTTTCTTTTTTGGAACTACCACAGTATTAGCTAACCAATCAGGATATTTTACCTCCCGTATGAATCGATTTTTAAGAGTTTTTATACCTCATCCTGAATCACTTGATTTTTGAAAGAGCCTTGCTTCCTCTTATTTTGCTTGACGGGTAGGTATGATGGATCTTCATTCAATTTGTGAGTCATCACCTCTGTAGGGATACATGTCATATCTGAATGCGACCAGGCAAAACAATCTGTGTTAGCTTTTAAAAATTCAACTAACTTACCTCTCATTTCTAGGCTCTGCTTTTCTCCAATATAGATTTTTTGGTTTGGCCATTATTCGAATAATACAACAGCTTCGAGCTATTCAATTGTTGTTTTGATGTTTTCATTCTCCTCCGATTCTTGAATTACATCTGGTCTTGAATCCACATCTGTTTGCCTTGAGCATCTTTCGGATGAGATCTGATTTACCACGTCTTCCAAGAAATTTTCATTTGTATCATTGCTTACTTTGTGTGATTCCACCACTAAATTAATATTCTTAGAAACTTGTTGATCTCCTCGGATTTGTTGAATTCCCCATTTCAAAGGAAACTTAATAATTTGATGCAATGTAGACGGCACAACATCCATGTCATGAATCCACGGCCTCCCAAGAATCACATTATAGGCCGTGTCCGTATCTATTACTTGAAGTTTTGTATCTTTGATGACTCCTTCTGCGAATGTAGTTAGCATTATCTCCCCCTTCGTAATAATTGTTGAATTATTGAATCCAGATAAGGAACATGCTTTTGGTACCATCTTGTCGCCAATTTGCATTTTGTTCACTACTCGTAGAAGAATAATATTCACGAAACTACCTGGGTCAATCAAAATTCGTTTTACATTAGTATCATGTACAAGTAAAGATATTACTAGTGCATCACTGTGAGGAATCATCAAGCCATCTGCATCTGCATCATCAAATGTTATACTATCTTCCTCCAAAACTTGACGAACTCGCTTCTTGTTGGTTATTGTGAACTTTGACGTCTTCTTCGTGGCTGTGTATGTTACACCGTTGACTTCTTCTCCCCTGCTTATCACGTTAACTGTTCATTTTGGAGATGGGTGTTTTTGAAGTTCTTGTCTATTTTTCATATAAGATTATTTACCTTTCTCGCTGAACAGGTATGTTAAATATCTCTGCTTTAACAAATGCTATACTTTACCTTTTAACAACCTTCAATCTACTGTTTTATGGCCATGGTCGTTATGAAACTCCTACCAGAAATCAGGATTTCTTCTGCTTGGGTTTGATCTCATTTCCTTTGGCCACCGCACCTTATCTCCCATACTCCTTAGAACACCTACCAATTCGGATGTACTAATATTGAAACTATAATATCCAATCCTTGCATTCGCGTTGGTATCCTTATCACGTATATCTCAATCTTTTCTTAATCTGGATGATGACTCTGTATCTCTATTTCTTGATCTAGAGTTAGACTGTACATTTTCTGGCTTAGACCACGAGTCTCTCCTCGTGGGTCCCATATAAGGCTCATATCTATTTTTACCGGAGTTTTTTTCAAACTCTGAACACCTCGGATTTGTTCTTTCATCAACCCTTGATTGTGCAACAATGTCTTCTTCAATCTGTAGCTTGGTGCTATACTTGTTATATACATCATTTCATGTTGTTGCGGGGAATTATCGTAAGCTTTCCTTGAGTCTTCTTGTGGCTTTTGAAATTTTTCATTTAGATTACTTGCGAACTTCTTGGTTGCCCAATTATCAGGTACTCTCGGAAGCATCATTCTTTCATGCTGAAATCTATCCACAAATTCCCTGAGTAACTCAGTATCTCCTTGTTTTACCTTGAAGATATCTTCCATCCCCTTTTCAACCTTTTGAGCTCCTGAATGTGCTTTTATAAATAAATCTTCAAGCTCAGCAAAAGAATTTTCAGGTAAAAGAGAATACCATGTTAACGCCCCTTTCGTGAGTGTTTCTAAAAATGTTTTGACCAAAACTGACTCAATTTCTTGCTTGGTCAAATCATTGCCTTTTACGCCTGTTGTAAATGCAGTCACATGATCACGTGGATCAGTTGTTCTATCATATTTCGGGATGTCAGGCATTTTGAACTTCTTAGGAATGGGCAGTGGGGTCGCACTTGGCTTCCAGGGTTGTTGCGAATATTTGTCGATATCCCTTCCCTTAATCACATGTGGTACACTAGGTATTTGTTCGGCGCAGTCATTTTGCTCTTTCATCTGCTTCTGCAAAGTTAGTACCAAATTTTTGTAAATCAGAGTTATTTGGTGTACCTGACCTCCCGTCACGTGATTCATTGGGAGTTCCTCCACTTCCTAAATTTGCAAGCCCCGAGCGTGGATCTTATATGGTAGCAGTATTATTTGGGGGAGGTGTTGGTGGTGCATTTGGTAGTCCCCTTACAAAATCTTGAAGAACATTGTTCACATGTTCATCGATCAACTGCTTCAGGGTTTCTTGCTCAATGGTCTTCTCATCTCCATATTGTTCATTTGTGTGAGACGCGGATCTTTCAGGTGTTCCTTCTCGAGAATTGCGTGAAGATTCCTGGGGTGAAGGAATTGGAGATCCTCCCACCTGTTGGTTGTTGTCATTAACAGTTGACATGATTTGGTTGTGAGAAAGAAGAAATTGAAAAGTAAAAAGATTATCAGATTCCCAGTAATGGAACCAATTTGTTTAACCAAAAAATGAGATTTTTAGTCAAAGCCTATTTTTAGGAGAATTTGGGTTACTGATAATCAAGAAATTCCTTACTTCCTCAACAAATCGCTTGAAAGGTAATAAAACTGACAAAAAGATATTAAAACAATTGATTGTAAGCAAACAAAAGTAATTGTATTCCAATATAAGTCAGAGCGTGCCTTTACAAGTGAAATTTTCTTCCTTTATATAGAAGTTTAGAAACATAACGTTTTCTACCATTTATGGCCGAAGCATTATGAGCTTTAATGACATTATGATCTGTTGCATTTGGTAATCGTAACTGTTCATGAAGATTCTGTAACGATTCTGATCCCCTTCCTCATTAATTGGAGGTTCATGAATCTTCCCTTTTTACCGTCTTGGTTCATTCTGCCCGTGTCTCTTCATCAACTATTTTAGGCTCGAACATAGGTTCCCTTTTATCTCATGAGTGATTGACTTGTACCTCTTGTAACTCGTACACCTTTGAATTATAGTATTCCAGTTGTAATTTCCTCATTGTTCCATGTAACGTGCCCCGTCAGCTAAATATAATTCTACGTGTATCACTTATTTACCACCAATACACGTATATTTTTGGATGTTATAGCGAAGTGTTGTTATAGAGAACATATATTATAACATAACATGAAAATTAGTTCCGGAAAAAGCTTGGCTTTTATAGTGAAGTGTTGTTATATAGGGATGCTATTATTGAGAGGTCTGACTGTAGTAGGTTGTAGCATGTTTGATCAAGCTTCTTTTTAGTTAAAAATATTCTTTTAAGCCAAAAGTTTTTTTCTTCCAAAATTAAGGTGTTTGACTAAGTGTTTAGAAGTAAAAGACTATTTTTGAGTAGGAACATAAGCCATTTATGAGACAACAACAACAACATACCCAGTATTATCCCACACCGTAGGGAAGCAATTTATGAGAAGCAAAGAAAAATAGTTTCTCCCCAAAAGTACTTGTTCAAAAAAAAACTTTTGAGATTAATACACTTAGAAGTACTTTTTAAGAGTTGTTGCTCAAATTTTTTAAAATTAATTAGTCAAACACAAATTGTTTCTCAAGCACTTTTGAGAAAAATACTTTTTAAAATAAGTTGATTTAGTGCTCGCTTGGCCAAACTGCCAAAAACTACTTATTTTGAAAAGTACTTTTGCAAAATTTTTGTTTGGCCAATTTGTTTTAATAGTGCTTTTTGCAAGCTCATGTGTTTGGCCAATCTTTTAAAATAACACTTTTAAGTATCAAATTACGAAAAAGGACAGTAAAGGTTCAATTTGCGATTAGTATTATTTTAAACAAGAAAAATAAATTTAAATATTTATTATACAAGAATATAATTAACATATTAAACATAAAGTAAAATTAAAAATTAAAAATTTCAATCAATTATTCCAAAGCAATAACACAAGTATCAGAATGGAAGGACTATCCTTACATCAAGCTGTTACTAAGTGCTGGACTGCCCAGGTGCTACCAAGGATGAAACCAATCATGCAAGCCTTACCATCATGCATTATATGGGAGCTATGGAAGAGGAGGAACAACTGGAAGTACGGGAATGCTGTCTCAGTTAATTGAGTGATATACCAAGTCTCAACAACTATGCAAGCACTAGTGCAACTAAGGAAACCTGGGCTAAGGGTACCCCATAGGTGGCTGGAAATCTTACAAATGCTGCAGAACTACACACCTAAGCTAAACTATGAAAAAGAGTGGTGGGAGCTGCCTCAAGAAGGTTGGATTAAAGTGAACACAGATGGTGCATGTAGAGGAAACCCAGGGAGAAGCTCAATAGGTTTCTGTTTGAGGGACAATCGAGGAGACTTGATTCTTGCAATTGGGAGAGAGATTGATGAAGGAACTAACAACGAAGCAGAAGCAACAACAATAGTAGAGGCCTTAAGACTAAGCAATGCAATGGAGTATAGGCAAATATGGTTACATACAGACTCAATGCTGCTACAAAAAACCATTGAAGGAGTGTGGAAACCACCCTGGTGTATAACTGATCAAATAGAGGAGATATGGAGACTCAAACATGAGTGTACTCTTAGGGTGGCTCACATTTTTAGAGAAGGGAACAAGTTAGCAGACCACCTGGCTAATTATGCTTTAGACAATGGAAATATTGAGTGCCACGACTTTTGGGAATTAGATACAAGGGCAAGGAAGATCCTAAAAGGTGACAAGATGCAATGTCCTTTTCTGAGAGTAAGGGTTGCAAAGAATTGATGAGTGAAGAAAGGAGAGCTAGCTGGGGACTTAGGAAGTGCAAGGACTCTGGTCACCATGCTCTAATCACTCAAGAGGAGAGCATGCTGATTCAATATTTTGCTAACTTGGTTTGATGTTTTGTAGGTACACAAGATGAGATGGTATCCTATAGTCTAAGGGATCTCCTAATGGTGGTATTAATGCTATGCATTCATTCCAAAGGAGGGACCTTTGACTTAAGTATTAAATCAATAGCATGGAGTAAGATGAGGAGATATGAACAAAGAATGAAATGCCCAGAAAATCAAAGAGAAGTGGGCATAATAGACTGATCAGGAAGGCTAATAGAATAGCCTATACATCTGGTATAGCAGGACGACTTAGAATACTAATACTAGGAAACAAAGGTATGGAAAACATGCCCAGAACACATAAGAGAAGTGGGAAACAGGGTAACACAGTCACAATACTAGTTTTCTATGAAACAAACACTAGTGGAAAAATAAGGAACAACAGCCAAGCAAAAGCAGGAACAAGCATATGCACAACAATAGAATTGAGCAGACAATGAGAGACTACCTAAGCAATTGGATATCAAACACAAGAAGGGGAGTTAGTGAGGTTAGTAAGGAGGCACTAAACAGCAAAAAGAAATGCAGCTGCTCAGAATGTCCGATCGAAATGAGCAGCTTGACATGGAAAATAAGGCATACGATGGGAACAGGGAAGTGCAGGGTAAAGGAAGCAATGTACTGGAGTGGTATACAGGTAGCCAGGCAAGTTCACAAGAAAAGGAAATGCAGGAAAAGACTCTCAACAAAATGCATATCGGCTGGTTCAGTAGGCAAGCAAGGAATACGATTGTAATACAAAGAGAAGGAACATTGCCTAGAATGTATAATCGAAATAGGCAAGAGGGCATAAGGACTGAGAGTTGGATACTGGAGCATAACAATAATAAGGAGGATTGGAGTACTAAAGGTATAGGGACATCACAGGATCAACATGTACTAATCCTTAGGGAGGAGTACATGGTGATTACGGTTTATGCTAACTTTGTTTTCTTTTTTTGCAGGAGATGCTACTGTATCCATACCATGTCCCCAATTACGACCTCTAAGGGTGGTATTAGTACTATGTACTCATTCCCTAGAGGAAGGAAAGGGGATATGCACACGTATGGAAAGAGGACAAAAAGGAAGGCACAATATGAAATCATCTGAAACTGGATCTTGCTACAATTGGAGAACAACACATATGGTAGCAGCTAAATCAGGGACAACACAAGAAGTGGTTCACGAGGAGATCACAGATGAATTGATAGTGAAATGCAGGGAACTGAGGAGGGAAATGAGAGTTTATTGTACTCCACTCTTCACGATACCCTTTAATGAAGATCCCTATGCAATAACAAGAAGAGATATGATAGGGAAAATGGCCATAATTGGTGCTCACTATGCACAACAATGCAACAGTGAACAAGCGACCAAGAATACCATCAGTGATCACTGTAATGTTTGGTGATATGCGTACAAAGTTGCTAGATTATTCAACGTGGACAACATGGCTGGACAATACAATATCAGTCTACAACTCATTTTGTGGGCTACATGGGCTATTAACACGAGCATGCTAGGCCAGGCAACACACGGGCCTCGATGTATAGACATTTTCAGTAGTTATATAGGCTAGTATTTATTTAAATTATCTTAATTTATGCCAGTAGCAGTACACACTGTAATATCATCATTGGGCCTCACAAGCCCAAATTTGATAATAGGTTCTATGTCATTTTTTCATTTTTACAATCCTAACTCCATTAGGACAACTCATTATTATTGCTTTTATTATAAATAAAACAACTACTAGGCAATCAGCCTAGTAGTATAATTTGCTTTTAAAAAAAAAGCAATAACACTGAGTGTTTGGTATTACTTATCGTTTACATGAATAATTTAAATAAGTCAAAATGCATTATTTAATATAATTTTAAAATTTACTCTTAGAATAGGATAAAGAGAATAAAAATGTGATTAAAATAAAAAAGAGAAGTAATGTATTGTAGAAATAAAAAGGAAAAGGAAAAGGAAAGTGAAAAGAAAAATATTAAATTAGTGTGGACTAATTTGAAAAATACAAATTTATTGTAAGGTTATTTTTGTCTAGAACAAATTAACTTTCTACCTCTGCTTCTGCTTCTATTTCTTGGAAGAAGATAGAATATATAGTTTTTCCCCAAAAGCAGAAAAACTGTTTCTACCACTGCTCAAAAATACATTTTCTATTTGACCAAACATCTTAAATATTTTAAAAAATACTTTTTTGACACAAAAATAATTGCTTTTGGCATCCCAAAAGCTTGGTCAACCAGACTCTTAGGCCAAAAATAATTTTTTCTTCACCCAAATACTAAAATCAATGTTTAAAATATAAATTTAGGAAAAAACAAAATCAACAATCAATCAATACAAATAAACACACCCAAGAAATTCGATCCTCCAGATTCTAACTTCTCATATTCGTTAATGGTGAGTTTCAAAATAAGCCACTATTAAACCCATTTGAAGCTGATTTGCATTCCTAGAAGGTGTAGAAACTGATTTGAAAAAGACCCATATGAATTAGAAACTCCAAATTTAAGAGTTGTAGACTTTCAGATTTGAGATTCTTGTTCTTGTTCATCATCTTCTTCTTCTTGGTGATTTCAGTGTTTATGAAGGTGTGGTGGTGGACAAAAGATGTTTTGTAGTCTAAATATTGTATAGCTAGTATTTATGCACTCTTATACAATTGCCACTGTCACGACCCGAAATCCCACCTTCGGGCCATGACTGCGTCTAACATTGAACCCGCTAGACAAGCCAACGTTTGAACTGAATAAAATTCATTAACAACAAATATGAACTAGATAACTAAGGCTTCGATGGCCCACCACATGATGTTTAACAAAATAACCAAAATACAACATAG
>ML280925.1:17001-27175 GCA_005239495.1 Nicotiana undulata
TCACTCGGCACGGAATGTCCCCTCGTGCATATATAATAACACTCAGCACAGAATGTCCCCTCGTGCATAACCTCACGATCACTCAGCACAAAATGTCCCCTCGTGCATATATAATAGCACTCGGCACGGAATGTCCCCTCGTGCATAACCTCACAATCACTCGGCACAAAATGTCCCCTCGTGCATATATAATATAATAACACTCAGTCCACACGGCATGTCCCCTCGTGCGACGAATAATAAAAACACAAGGCAACAATAATGTGAAAGTTAACAATACGAAGTCTCGAGTGCATGAAAATATTCAATACAATTTCCTTGTCCCACCAAGAAGAATTCATCAATTACAATATCAACAAATGCCCGACAAGGGTCTCAGCTATAACCAACCTCGCATCAGAAATATAATTTCAACAGTGTAGCCTCAACTGTAACAAATAACTCAATAACCATCCACGTCATGAAACAACATCAAGTATCACTTTTAATTCATAATTTACTCATAGTACTGGGAATATTAAGAACATAGCAAATTTCATAACAATTGACTCACGGGCATGCTTGACCGCAACGCATAGGCACCCGTCACCTTGCCTATACGTTGGACATGAGTTACACATAGAAATTAAGACTCTATACCTAATCCCTCAAGCTGAGGTTAAGCCAAACACTTACCTCGATTCCAAGAAAAGTGCAAGTCAAGCCTCGATCACAGCCTTTCCTCTAGAATTCAACTCCGAATCGGGAATATCTAGACATAACGGACCCAATAAATCAATTTCTAAGCCAAGTTATGCACTTCCTACTATTCTTCCAAGAATACTAAAATTCAACCCCGGGCCCACACACTTAGATTTTTGAAAATTCATGAAGGAATTCATTACCCGGAGTCTAAGGATCGAAGTTATGTAATTTATACAAAGATTCACGGCCTAACATGGAAAATCACGAAAACCCTAAGAACCCTAAAGTTTACTACCTAATTCAATGATTTTAGGTGATTTAGTAGTGAATTAAACTAGGAAGTAATGTTAAAATTAGAAGTTTTATGGGGTTTTAACTTACCTCTTACAGTGGGTGGTCGTGGAAGGTGTTGCCCAAGCTTGGTTGTTCTCTAATGGTGGTTGAAGATGGGTGAAAGTGAAGAAAACCCGAAATTTAGAGTATTTAAGAGGCCTGCCAACAGGGGTTTCCGCACCTGCGACCATAGGTCCACAGGTGCGGTCTCGCGCCTGCGAGAAAATGATCGCAATTGCGGAAAAAGGCCTGGGACCCTGGGCTCGCACCTGCGAGGTTGGGAGCCCCACCAGCGGTCCCACTCCTGCGGAATTTAGGTCGCCCCTGCGGAAAGGTCGCACCTGCGATGGCCTGGACCGCACCTACGGTCACGCGCCTGCGGCCTGAGTCTCGCGCCTGCGGACTTTGGGCAAGGGGGATGGGGATCGCACCTGCGAGGCTGGGACCGCAGGGGCGGTCCGGCACCTACGGCTGGGCAACCGCACCTGCGGTCACACCAGCTGCTGTGCACCAGCAACGGTTTTTGCTGGTTTTTGTCCTCGCGCGGGGTCCGGGAGGCACCTGGGCCCACCCGAGCCCCCGTCCAAAAATACCAACAAGTCCCAAATCATTAAAAGGACTTGCTCGAGCTCACGGAACATTCAATACAACGCTAAAATTCAAAATCAGCCTCCAAAACCCCTGAATTCAAAACTTAAGAACTTTGAAATTCTAGAATTCACTTCGACGCGCCGAACCGGCCTAAACCACTCGGAATGACTTTAAATTTTGCAGATAAGTTATAAATGACACAACGGAACTATTCCCGGTCTCGGAATTTCATTCGGACCTCGGGAACATAAAATCACCTCTCAAGCCACATTTCAAATTCTTTAGAAACCCCAACAAGTTCATTAACTCCATTTTATCCTCATTTGGATCCGAAACCAATCAAATCAAGCCCGTTTTACACCAAATCCCACAGATAGGACAAATAACATATAATAAACCTGTTCCGGGCTCCGGAACCGCAATACGGGCCCGGTAGCACGGTTTTCACATAATTATTCTTTTTCAAAAGCCTTTATTATTTTCAGAAAATAATTTTCTTTAAAATTTCATTTCTCGGGCTTGGGACCTTGGAATTCGATTCCGGGCATACGCCCAAGTCCCATATTTTCCTACGGACCCTCCGGGACCGTCACATCACGGGTCCAGATCTGTTTACAAAAAATGTTGACCAAAGTCAATTTTATTCACTTATTCAATTCAAAAATCCCATTTTTATCAAATTTTCACATGGAAGCTTTCCGGCTACCTGCCCGGGCTGCGCACGCATATCGAGGTGAGATTAACTGAGGCTTTCGAGGCCTCGGAACACAGATTTAGCTTGAATTACTTAGGATGACTTTTTGGGTCATCACAATCTCCACCTCTAAAACAAACTTCGTCCTCGAACGGATATAGTAAAGTACATGAGCTTCAGAAAAGATGGGGGTAACGACTCCTCATACAGACACACTTATGCGATCACATAGAACAATTTTACCTCCCTCCGACTTTACTCTACACGATCACAGCAATTGCTACACGATCGCGATGAACAACCCACTGCTACACTAACACCAGAAAAACAGCAGACTTTGCTAAGGCCAAAGTGCCTGTTAACCACTCGAAATCAATCCCTAGCCCCTCCGGACCCCAACCAATTATACCAACACATCACATATGAACATTCAAACTTAGTTGCACCTTCGGAACAGCCAAACTAACATCAAAACACCAAAATCATGTCGGATTCAAGCCTAAGAACTTTGAAATTTCTAAAATCCACCAACGATGCCGAAACTATCCAAAACAACTCCGATTGACCTGAAATTTTGCAGACATTTCCAAAATGACATTAGGAACCTGTTCCAGCTTCCGGAATTCCATTCCGACCCCGATAGCCTATTTTTCATTGCCGACCGTAAATCACCAAAAACTAACTTTCGCCTATTCAAGCCTAATTCTACACCGGACATCACAAAATTATTCTGAACACACTCCTAAGTCCCAAATCATCTAACGAAGCTATCTGATCCCTAAAATCTATATTCTGAGGTCGTTTACCAATAAGTCAACTCTCAGTTGACTTTTTCTACTTTAAGGTTATTTAAAAGACTACATGACTAATTCTCACTACAACCATTCCGAACCCGAGCCAACCGACTTTAACACATCATAAACAGTATAACCAACCTATGACAAGGCAAAAACAATAATAATAATGCAGGTTCTACGGAACGACCGACCGGGTCGTTTCAGATTCGTCGCGTTCGGAGCTAGTTGAAGAAGTTTGAAGTTCATAAGTTTATTAATTTGGTTTTAGGGTACGATTCTTAGTTTTGGATTTGTTTTATGTGTCCCGAGGCTTCAAATTGGTCCGTATTATGTTTATGGACTTGTTGGTATATTTGGACGGTGTTTCGGGTGGCTCGGGTGTAGTTTGGACCACCCAAACTTAAGTCAAAAAATGCAAAATTTGTTGGTTGTAGTTTCCTTCTTAGCGAACACGGAGGTTATTTCACGTTCGAGATGAAGGATTTAGGGTAGGGTTCATTTTTTCTTCACATTCGCAATCACTTGGTCATGTTCACGAAGGTTTAGGACTTGTGGCCTTTGCGTTTGTGAAGGCAGTCCCGCGTTCGCGTAAAAGATCGTAGTCTGGGTGGTCAATTGGACTTTGTCCTTCGCGTTCGCGAAGGATGGAACGCCTTCGCGAAGGTAAAGTTGGGCTAGACTTTGCGATCGCGAGGTAAAATACGCGTTCACGTAGCTTTTCTTGGCGTGACAGACCTTTTCCTTCGTGATCGCGAGACCCCTATTACGATCGCAGAAAAAGAATGTTTGGGCAGTGACTTGTTTTAAAGCGGGACTTAGGTCATTTTCTTCATTTCACACATCTCTTGACTGATTTTGGAGCTCTTGTAGAGGAATTTCTCACCTAGCATCTTGAGGTAAGTAATTCCTACATAATGTGAGTTTAACACATAGATTATGGATAGATTTTAATATAGAAACTATAGAAATTAAAAATCCTAGGTTTTGGTAAAATTGGGATTAGACCACGAAAAGCATGAAATTAGTAGAAATTATATATTTGAGTTCGTAACGTCATGGGTAACATTTATTTACAAAAGCTTTAGGAATCCGGGCACGTGCACCCGGTAGTAACTTTTAGAAATTTTCCAAATTAGGCCGAGTAATTATTCTAATAATTAAATTGTGAAATTTTGAGCATATATTGATTGGTTTGTGCGACCTTTGGTTAGTTTCAAATTGCTCAGCACCGATTTGAGACAATTAGTGTGGTTTAAGGACCAGGAAGAGGACTTGAAAATGAGGTAAGTCTCTTGCCTAACTTTGTAAGAGGGAATTAATCCTATAGGTATATAAATCGTTATTTGTAAATAATTGTGGGTGCTACGTATGCACGAAGTGACGAGAGTCCGTACATATCAAGAATCATGTTATGTCTGGGTAGACATAGGAATTTAGCATATAGTATTTGTATTATTTGAACCCAACTTGTTAGTTTAACTATTTGTATTAATAAGTGAAATTTTATTAGAGACTATGTTAGACCGAGTTTCATTACTTTGAGTTTTGACGAAATATTCGATTATTGATAGGAAATTTATGTTCCTTTATGTGCTTATCTTGGTGTTTTAAACGTATGTCCATAATCCGAAGAGTTTTCCTATACCTGCGGATCGGGCCGACGCCTCGGTAATATTTATATATAATGAGATGCATCTATGGATCGGGCCATAAACCTCGGCATAACTCGTGCGCGATGTCACTAGGAATCCGATTATATTTGATATTTCCGTCATGACTTGGAAACTTATGACTACTTGATGGCACATATTTGTTGAAATTTGCATGTGATATTCGGGGAATTAGGATTAGTATTTTGATAAAGAATCACTTATTTATTGCTTCTCATTCTATTATTACTGTAGTATTTCATGCTAGTTATAATTCTTGCGCTTTACTTATTGACCTTTAATAAGTGCCGATGTCGACCCCTCGTCACTACTTCTTCGAGGTTAGACTAGATACTTACTGGGTGCACATTTTTTACGTACTCATGCTACACTTCTGCACAAATTGTGCATGTACTAAGGTAAGTACATCTAGTATCCGATCAGGCGCGCATCCACATCATCCGGAGGCCTAGTGGTGAGCTATTTTTCATGCTCTATTCTGCAACACCCGAAGTCTCCTCTTGTTATATTTACTATTTTTGTCTATTTTACTTCAGACAGTAGTTGTAGGGGGTTTATATATTCTACTAGAATGCTTGTGCATTTGTGACAACGGATTTTGGAAATTTCTAGTAGATATTTATGGTTTTTGTATGTGATGGTAGGTTAGAAACCTGTATTTTAGTTGTAGTATTTCACTCTAATTACTATTTTTACGTGTGTTTTGAGCTTAAATGATAGTGAATAACACTTATTATGTGTTTTATACCTTGTAGGAACGATTCTGAGCTATTTAGGTAATTTGGAGCAAAATCAAACAAGTTGGAGCTTTGAAGTCTGAGTAGAAGCCCAAAAATTAAGTCGGGATCACTATTGGGGGTTGAGGACCAAGTCCAGATATCAAAAAGTGAACAAACGAATTTACTTTGAGAAAAATCCACTACCGCGTTGCATGGGGCGCGGCGAGACGCGACGCGATAGTGCAAAATCGGTCTGACAAGAAAAGTTCAAGCTCTCTGGATTTCCTCACTAGCGCGCCGCATAAGGCGGCACGACTGTGCAAAATCGGCGAAGTGATTTCCCAGTTCAGCTAGGAAAGGGTAGTTTCGTTCGGGCTTATTTTTACACGGTATAAATACGCCAAAAACACGATTTTGAAGAGATTATTGACTTATGGGAGATTGAAGAACCAACAAAGGCAAGAAGACATAAGAATTCATCAATATTACAACCTGCAATCGGTGCAATACTGGAGTTTGTATCGAATCATTAGAATTGCTATTTTCTTTGTTCTTAAACTTATTTGAGATGTATTACTCCATTGTTATGGATTAATTTCCATTAGGTTTTTGACATATACAGTGTTTCGATAACTTGAGTAGGGATTCGTTTATTGATAATTGATAGAATTAATTGATGGAGCTTTAATTTGTACTGTAAGTCATTTATTATTTTCTTAATCGAAAGAGGAGTTTGATATTGAATTTATTCACATCTTATGCTTTAGTTTAGATTCGTGATTCAAATAGGTTATCCGATAAGCCTCTTGAATTGTTAATTGGACTAGAAAATAGGGAAATATTCGTGAAAAGTTAACTTTTAGATCATAACCATCATTTGATTGTTGCAATTGTTTACCATGCTTAAATTGGATTAATTACTGAATTAAGGTTTTATCGAAAGAGGAACATTAACTTCAAGTACAATCTGATTTTCGGTTGAACTCGTGAGAATCTACTGTATTATAAAGTGAATTAACTGAACAATTGGATCCCGAGTCAGTTATCTTTCACCTATCTAGTCAAATACCATTATCCCTCTCATTGATATTTCTTTGTTGCTCATCTACTGTGTTTTGTGATCAATTGTTAATTGCTTAATTTTAAGTAGTTCACCGTAGTAACAAACATCAAATGAAGTGTTAATTTTCCTAGATAGTAATCAACTGGAGATTATTCGAACACTGTCCAATCCCTGTGGAGACGATAATAAATCTATACTATCTTTGACTAGCGAGCATTAATTTTGTGTTGTGTTTTGCGCTCGTCAAAATTTGGCGTTGTTTCCTATGATTGACAATCAATAGTGTTTCAAATAGTTTTTAGCACTGATTCAGGAACCAATTTTTACTTTACTTTATTCACGTTTCTCACTTGTGTGCAAGATACAAGTTTGATTTCTTTGGTGTATGACTCAATCCTCTTCAAAGGAAGTTGGATAAACACATGCGACAACTGAGAAAAGAAAGAGACTTAACAGAAAAATTATTGGGTCAATCTTCGACCCAAGATACCATGGAAAACGAAGAGAATGATGGAGTAGACTTAGCTGCTAGAGAGGCAACACAACTAGAAGCTGCATGGAGAATTGGTGATGAGACCGTCAACGATGATGGGGGTCGAAGATTCAATCTAAACCAACCCTTGGTTGAAGACCAGTTCAAGAATGCAGCACCCAGGTGATAACTAGTGATTTGTACTATTATTTACTCCCATTTTCTTAGGTTTGAGGCAAAAATTGACTTAATTAACCCCGCATTTTGACGCAAGTTGATTGAATTGCAGGATCTGAATTAATTTGTAGATATTGATCCAAAGGACTTCAAAAAGGAGCAGAACTTGCAAAATCCCAGGACCCAGCCAAAACGCTGAAGCGTTCAAATTTCCGCTGCAACGTTTGTCCCTTCGCTGCAGCGGATTTCTCTCCGCTGCCCCGCTATCAAACTTCAGAGAAACTGTTTTAAAGCCAAGGAAAATGCTTCCAGCGCTACATTTCCACTGCAGCATTTCATCCACCGTTGCAGCGCCCATTATTATGCGGGACGCAGTTGATAAGGTTCAGAGAGTTGGTAGAAAAGGAAATTCATGATTCTGCGGTCAGCGGTATTAATCCACTGCCGTACTCCATCCACCGCTGCAGCGTTTCAATAATCCGCTGAGCGCGAAGTTGAAGAATCATAGAATTGCAAAGTGCAAAATCGATGTAGCTGCCATTAATCCACTGCAGCGAAAGTCTCTTCGCCCCAGCGCTCAAAAATACGTTGGGAGCGAATTCTCCGTAGGGTAATTTTTGTCCAGTATTTTCAACCATGTATAAATAGATCTTTTTTTCATTTTTTAGGGTATCATCCATTTGGAGAACGTGTGAATAGTACATTTTGACTATTTTGAGTAATTTTAGCTTAGCTTTAGCCATAGTTCTTCAATTATTATCTTGTAATTTACAATTATGAGCTTAAATTCATCTTCTACTTGTGTTTCTTCTTCAAATATGCGTAGCTAGACCCTTAAGCTAGGGTTGTGACCCAACCCTAGTGTGGGTACTAAATGGGTCTTCAATTTTAGAGTGATTATGTGTATGGGTGTTTGGTATTTAGCTTAATTTTTGCATAAATCTCAGATTTAGTGATTGCAAACACTATTTCAAGCCTCAATGACTAGGGCCACTCTTGAGAAAGATGACCCAAGTCTAGGTAATTAAGCTAACAAAATATTGGGGTGAGCTCTAGAGGTCGATAGCCCCAATTAAAGGGTTGATTCTAGAGATAGCTACACAGCCAATTCGTGTGATTCAATGAAAACACCCAATTGTGCTTGAGAAGGCCAAATTGGGCAAAGTCACCCATATTACCAAGAGGTAGTGGGTAAGAAACTTTGCATGAGGTTATGCTTTTCACCCACATTTCACATTTCCATTCTCGATTGTAAACCCGTTAGTCACTCACCTATGAGGAAGTCACAGCTCTAGTCCCTTTATCAACTGAGAAAACTTACAAAAAGATTTAGTTAGCTAGTTCATAGTTCAATTAGATTAAATTATAGTATAATTGCAACAAACTTATTATGAGAAGTGTAATTAGAAGCATGACACGCCACTAGATCACTTAGACACTCAACTCCAACATATATATCTCCCTGTGGAAATCGATCCCGACCCTTAGGGTAAAAGCTACATTGAGCCCCATACTTGCTACTCTTTAGTGGTATAGGCAGGAGGCGATCACTTTTTGGCGCCGTTGCTGGGGAGCTTTTACGGTGTTGATTATCTACGTGAACAGTGGTGTCAATTGTTCTTCTTTCCTTCTATTGCTAACGTGTGTGTTTAAATTCAATTCAGGTACAAATGGCAGATCCTTTAGGAAATATCATTCCGGGGGAGGAGGTATATGACAATGGAGAGGAAGAATTAAATCAAGTACCTCCACATCCCAGATGAGGCCGACATGCCAATCTTAATGATGATATTCCAGACCCTCCCCGCCTCCACCTCCTAGAGCTGCCCCTCGGGTGCTACCAAACGAGGGGTACGCGAGTGCTATTGTCCCGCCTAGAATCCGGGAGGGAAACTTCCAAATCACAAATGTGATGCTGACACTCTTGGAGGAGCGTGGGTACTTCACAAGAGCTCCACACCAGAATGATTACAAGCATTTAAAGGGGTTCTTTGATACCTGCTAGGGGAGAAAGCAAACAAACGTCTCAGAGGATGAATTAAGGCTTACGCTATTTCCCTTCTCTCTCCTAGGGAAAGCCTTAGATTGGCTTGAGCGACTCCCCAACCATTCCATATCCACATGGGATGAGTTGGCAGACAAGTTCAGCTAAATTCTTCTCTCCTGGGCACATGGATGCATTACGGGATGAAATATTGTCTTTCAAGAAAGCACCAAATGAGCCTCTTCATGAGATATGAGAGCGGTACAGAACCATGGTAAAAGAGTGTCCAAACAATGACATGACCAAGGCCATGATACATCAGACCTTCTACCGAGGCATAAATACCACCAATCAGTGTGTGGTCAACCAACTCGCCGGAGGCAACTTTATGAAGCTAACTTACACTGAGGCATGTGATATCTTAGATGAAATGGCTGACACATCGTCGACATGGCAAAGTAGAGCAAATGTGCCTCACGGTGATCCTAGTGTTATTAACCTCCACAAAGAGCTCGAAGATCATAGGCAAGCAATTGCCGAGCTTACCACCACCATGAATCAAGTTGCTAAGGCCCAGCTTCAACAAATACAGAGCCTAAAGCAAGTGCATGCCATGGAGGGGGTAAATCGTTTGGTGAACAAGCGAAGCCCTCGTGGGAATCAAATGCAAAACAACAATGACCAATGCGACCAAGGAGTGAGCGGGTATAATCAAGAAGAATCTTATGGTGATCAAGATGAAGATGTGATGTATGCCAACAATTTTTAAGGGCAAAGGAACAATCAAGGAAGCAATAAAAATTGGAATAATCAAGGGAACAATCAAAGTTGGAACAATCAAAGGCAAAGCAATTGGAACAACAATAACAACTCAAGAAATTGGGGGAACAACAATCAACAATGGGGTGGCATCCTGTCACGACCCAAAAATCCCACCTTCGGGCCATGACTGCGTCTAACGTTGAACCCGCTTGACAAGCCAACGTTTGA